>PVKC010004175.1:0-36545 GCA_004027635.1 Crocidura indochinensis | reverse complement strand
TAGTCTTGTCTTAAATTAGGTCTTTCAGTTTTTCTCTTAAGTGTGGTTTTGAGTCTATAAAGTTTCTGAGCTGTTTTTTGTCTGTGAAACCATGTATTTTTCCATCAAACTGGAAAGTGAGTTTTGCTGGGTACAGAATTCTAGGTGAAGCATTCATTTCATTCAGTCTTGTCACAATATCCCACCACTGCTTTCTGGCCTTGAGTGTTTCTGGTGACAGGTCTGCTGTAAATCTCAAGTATGCTCCCTTGAATGTGATTTCCTTTTTTGATCTTGTTGTTTGCAGAATTATGTCTCTATCTGTGGGATTTGTCATTGTGAATAGGATGTGTCTTGGGGTATTTTTTATGGGGTTTCTTTTGGTTGGTACTCTTCGGGCATGCAGGATTTGATCACATAAATTCTTTAGCTCTGGAAGTTTCTCTTTAATGATATTCTTGACTGTTGATTCTTCCTGGAAATTTTCTTCCTGGGTCTCTGGGACTCCAATGATCCTTAGGTTGTTTCTGTTGATTTTATCATAGACTTCTATTTTCATCTGTTCCCACTCTTTGACTATATTTTCCATTGTCTGTTCATTTGTTTTAAGTTTTTCTTCCAATCTCTCCTGCTGTATGGAGTTGTTATTTATCTCATCTTCCACACTACCAATTCTAATCTCAGCTTCTTCTATCCTGGTGTTGAGCTTATCCATTTTGCCATTCCATTCATTTACTGAGTTTTTCAGGCCTGCTAGTTGACATGTTATTTCAGTTTGGAGTTTTGTGATTTCTGTCATCATATTTTCTTGGTTCTTATTAGTGTTCTGTTCAACTCGATCCATGGTTTCTTTGAGTTCTTTGAGCATCTTCCATATTGCTTTTCTAAAGTCCTTTTCTGAGAGATTGATTAGTTCGTTGGCCATTATCTGGTCATCAGAATTGTCATCTTCATTCTCTATGTCTGATGTTGGCCTGCGTTGTTTTCCCATTGTCACACTTGTATTGTGGGTTTTTTCTACGTGTTGTGGTGGTATTCATTGGGTAAGTGATATACTCGGCCACACTCCTCTGGCTCTGCCCTTTCTTGGTGGGTCGATTTGCCCACAGGAACGCTGATGAAATCCACTCTAAGACACAGCAGGAATGCTGGTGAGATAGGATCTTAGGCAGCTGGAAACTGCATCACCTAAGATGGCCTCTGTGCCCCTCTGAGTCCAGGCACAAAGCAGCAGGGATCAGTGTGCGTATGTCTCCACCGCCTCTGAAACAGGCAGCCTCACCCGCAGAAACGCTGATGAAATCCACTCTAAGCAGTGGCAGGAATACTGGTGAGATCAGATTTCAGGCAACTGGAAACCACATCACCCAATATGGCCTCTGCGCCCCTCTGAGTCCCAGCACAAAGCAGCGGGGATCAGTGTGCATAAGTCTCCGCCCGCCTCTGAAACAGGCAGCCTCACCCACAGGAATGCTGGTGAAATTCACTCTAAGGCAGCGTCAGGAACACTGGTGAGATCGGATCTCAGGCAACTGGAAACTGCATCACCCAAGATGGCCTCTGCACCCCTCTGAGTCCTGGTACAAAGACTTCTCCCCATTTTTTAATGGGATTAGTTTTTTTTTCTTGTAAAGTTCTGTCAATGCCTTTTATATTTTGGATATTAGCCCCTTATCTTATGGGTATTGGGTGAGTAGTTTCTCCCACTTAGTGGGTGACTCTTGCATTATGGGCACTGTTTCCTTTGAGGTGCAGAAGCTTCTCAGCTTAATATAGTCCCATTTGTTTATCTCTGCTTCCACTTATTTGGAGAGTGCAGTTTCCTCGTTTTTCAATATTGATTTGGCTATGCTAGGTCGTTTATTATTCCACATGAACTTTATAACTGATTGTACCAAGTCTTGAAGAAGTTTGTCCGAATTTAAATAGGGATGGCACTGAGTCTTTCATTTCCTTTCTTGTTTTCTTCAGTTTCTTTCTGATATGTTTTAAAATTTCTTGATATGGTCTCTCACCTCTTGTTAGGTTGAATCCTAGGTACTTGAGAGTTTTGGACCCTAATGGGATAGACTATTTGATCTCTTTCTCCTCTGATCCATTATTTATATAGAGGAATGCAACTGTCTTTTGTGTATTAGCTTGGTAGTTGGCCACTTTACTATATTTGTTTATCATTTCTAGGAGCTCTTCTGTGGACTCTTTGGGGGTATTCTAGGTATATAATAATTTCCTTTGCAAATAAACAGTTTAAAATCCTCTTTTTCAATTTGGATTCCTTTGATTTCCTTCTCTTGTATGATTGTTATTGCTAGGATTTCTAATGTGGTGAATAAGAGTGTAAATAGTGTACAGCCTTGCCTCATGTCTGATGCTAGTGGAAATCCTTTCAGTTTTTCACCATTAAGAATATTGTTGGCTGTGGAATTTTTATAGATAGCTGTTATTATCTTGAGGAAGGTTCCATTCAAGCCTTCATTGCTGAGGATTTTCATCATGAATGGGTGTTGGATTTTGCCAAAAAATTTTCTGCATCAATTGGCATGATCATTTGTTTTTGTCCTTCCTTTTATTGATGTGGTATATGATATTGATTGATTTTCATATATTGAACCATCCTTGCATCTCTAGGATGAAAGCCACTTGGTCATGATATATAATCTTTCTGATGTGTTGTTGGATTCAGTTTGCTAAGGTTCTGTTAAGAATTTTTACACATCTGCCCATTAGTGAGGTTGATCTGTAGTTTTTCTTTATGGTATCTTTATCAGCTTTGGGAATGAGCATGGCATTAGCTTCATAGACAGTATTAGGGAGGTTCCTGTTTAAGGATCAATGGTAGTAACTCTTTTTTGAATGTTTAATAAAATTCACCTGTAAACCTATCTGTTCCTGGACTTTTGTTCTTAAGGAGTCTACTTCCTCCTCATTAAGTATCAGCAAAGGGTAGTTTTTTTTAAGAAATCTCTCCATTTCTTGTAGTTTCTCTACCTTAACTGAGTACAGTTGTTCATAATAAATTCTCATGTTGTCTTTGTTTTCTTGTTTGTTTGTTTTTTAATTATGATCAAAGTGAATTACAAACTTTTCACTGTAATATTATAGGTACATAGTGATATTGAATCAGGGGCATTTCCATCACCAATACTGTCCTCCCTCCACACTTCCCTCGCTCCCAGTATACACCCCATATAGCCCTCTTTTACCCCGCAGGCTGCTAGTATAAATGGTCTGCTCTGTGTTTAGTATGTTGTAAATTGGGTATCAATTCTGTTGTCATTGGCTTTGGCTTTGGTCCTTAATTTTGATCCTATTTTATTTCTGCTTAATGTTCATATGACTGGTCTCCTTGCCCATTATTTCCTCCTCCATTAGTGGGGCAAAACAAGATGGTTCAAGTTGTGTGGTTCTGTTTGAAGGAAAGAGAAAAAACCAATAGAATAATAAAAAAATAATAATAAAATGGGGCAAAAATCAAACAAGCAAAAAAAAAATGAGAGGAGTCCTTCTAGAGGCTATATCTATCAGTTTAAGAGCAGGGAGGGAAAAGAAAGAAAACCTAACAAAATACAAAAGAGAAATAAATATATAAATAAAACAAAAAAATAAAAAAAAAAACTCGAAAGGCACCAGGGCAATATAGGCATCATCCATACCACACCATGGTCCTGAAATAAAAACAAAACAAAGCCCAAAAGAGGGGGGGAAAGCAGTAGCAAACAACACTAACACAATGAAAAAAATTTTTGATTTGTGCTTCTCTTTTTTTTTCTTGCATAGGTACAGTAAATATTGAAGAGATTAGAAAGGGAATCCCCTTGGCCTAAGAGATACAGGATTTTTCTGCCCTTGAAGTATATTGTCATGGGAATAAATACAAGCTCTGTACATGCTCTATTACTCTCTCCTAGGTCCTTCTGTGGTGTCTGGAACCTTTCTGCTCTATTGTGGGTGATAAAATCATGCCTCTGTAGCTAGAGATCTTGATATGTGCACAGATCAAAGGATGGAGCCTAGGATGAAGTCTTTCTTTAAAGGTCTCGGGGTTATGATTCATCACTGTTTTAATCAGTCTTCTGTAATTGATGGTCTTGGTTTTTGCCCCTATCCTAGGATGAAGCCTATGTTGAGTCTTTCATTATGTTTCCTGATGATCTGCTCAGTTGCAGTTGTTTCAGTCAGACCTCTGGAATTAGAGATCTTGGTTGCTGTACATGTCATAGACCAGGGCCTAAACTAGAGTCCTTTATATTGGTCCCAGGATGAGCCCTACCCAGTCATGGTTATCAGAGTCAGTCTTCTGTAGATAGCAAACTTGGCTTTTGTACAAATCAAAGGATGACATATCTTCTGATTTCATATTATCGTCAGGAGGTGAGGTAAGACTACCTGTATTCAACCAAGTTCTTGCCATTTCCTCGTTGTCAGGATGTCATCTCAAAACCAGTATATGCTGGTGTCAGAGCAGAATTAGGAATGTCTCATGGGAGATTGGTTCCTGGAGCTGTGATGGAGAGCTATATTGATTCTATGTCTGAGATCTCAGGTTCAGGGATTGACGGTTACTGTCCATCACCTGATTTCTTGGGTTTTATTGTAAATTCTCCCCTTTCATTTCTGATCCTATTTATTGGAATATTTTCCTTTTTTCTATGTATCTTGCCTGCAGTTTATCTATCTTGTGTATTCTTTCAAAAAACCATCTTCTGGTCTCATCAAGTCTCTGTATTGTTTTCTTTGTTTCCATATTGTTGATTTCTGCTATAGTTTTTATTATTTCTTTTTTTTTCTGCTTGTGATTGAGTTCCTTTGCTGTTGATTTTCCTGGTGTTTAAGGTGTCCCTTTAGGTTGTTGATTTTTGTCATTTTCTTTTTTCCTATTGTAGGCATGTATTGCTATGAGTTTCCCCTAAATTACTGCTTCTGTTGTATCCCGTAGAATTTGGCAATTTTTTCTTCATTATCATTTTCAAGGAATCTATTTATTTCTTGTTTTATTTCCTCTTTGATCCAGTTGTTGTTGAGCAGCAAGTTGTTTAGTCTCCAGATATCATATTTTCTCCACATCTTCTTTTTACAGACAATCTTGATCTCTGTGGCATTGTTGTCTGATAGGTTATTAGTATAATTCTTATATTTGTGACCTTATGTAGGTTATACTTGTGTCCCAGAATGTGGTCTATCCTGGAGATAGTTTCATGTGCACTTGAGAAGAATGTGTATTGCACTTTTTGAGGATGAAAGGCCCTGTTTAGATCTAATAGTCCTAATTCTTTTAGCTTCTCATTTAAGTAATTGCTAGTCTTCGTTAATGTTCTGCCTAGTAGATCTGTATAGTGGCAATAATGCAGGGTTGAAATCTCCCACTCCTATCATATTTATGTCCATATTTCTCTAAGTTTGTGAATAAGTCTTACATTTGGCTCTACATTTGATGCATAGATGTCATCAGAGTTAGTACTTCTTGGACTATTGTTCCCCTATTAAATAAGTAGTGACGATCTTTGTCTTAGTACTTTCTTAAGGTTTAATGAAATTTGGTCTGATATGAATATGGTTATTCTAGCTTTGTGTGTGTGTGTTTTCCAGTGGCTTGTATGTCTGTTTTCCATCCTTTTACTCTTATCCTGTGTCTATCCTAAACTTTTTAGTGTTTCCAGCAAGCAGCAGATATCTTGGTTTTGTTTTATGATCCAAACCACTACTTTGTGCCTTTTGATGGGAGATTTTTGTCCATTAACATTAAGGAAACTATTGACAGAAAAAGCTGTTGTGCCATTATATTGTGTGGGGTGTTTTTACAATTGGGGATTTGGTTTGTATAATTGCCTTCAAGGAGACCTTTTAGGGTCACTTTGGTTAGCACAAATATTGCAATTTCTTTTCCGTCTGAGAATTTTTTTAATTCCTTCTCCTAGGTAAATGAGAGTTTTGTGGGAGTGTATTGTTCCTTGAAAGTTTCTTTCATTCAGTAGTTTGAATATGTCATTCCCTCTTTCCTTGCCTGGATTGTTTTAATGGAAGATCTGATTTGATTTGTATGTGTTTTCCTTTATACTTGAGGTTTTTCATCTTCCTTTCTTCTTTAAAGAGTCCATCACTCTCTTTGTTTTTGCCATTTGGATTACTAAAAAGTCTTGGTGTTGTTCTGTTAGGGCTTATGGGGGGGCACTCTTTTTGCCTCTTGGATTTGTAAAATAATCTTTTTTCCCAAGAGGGGGAAGTTCTCTGTCATTATCTCCCTCACTACTTGTTCTTCCCCTTTCCCATTTTCTTCCCATTCTGGTATTCCTATAAATTGGAGATTATTTATCGTGGCATTGTTCATTAAATACCTTACATTTTCTTCCAGTGTTTGCCTCTTCTTTCTTTTTTTTGAAAAAGAAAAAAACCACTATTTTACTTATTTTACTTTTTTTTTTTATCACTGCTGGCTTATAATTTGTCTTCAAGTTCATCTATGTGATTCTCCACCTGTGTGATTCTACTATTATGGCTTGATAACATGTTTTTTAGTTCCTTCAGTTCCATTTGTAAGGATTATCTCATCTTTTGAAAGAGTTCTTTTATTTGATGAACTATTCATATCTAGATTTCTTAATTTTACAAGCTAATGGCTTCTTGATTTCCATTGTTATACCATTAAGTGTTGATCTTAGCTCTTCATCTATAAAGTTCAGGTATTTGGGTGGACTTGGAGATTTGCCTGAATATCTCTCCATACCCCCCCCCATATTATAGATGCTTTCTTTAGCTCCCCCATTGATCTTTGAATTTAGTGATTTGGAGTGCTGGAGTATCAGGGTGTTTAGGAGGAGAGTGATCTATGGAATTCAATCAATTCGGTTCAATTCAATTGAATCTATTTAAGCCATGAAATATGGCTCAAAGTATATCTTCTTTTTGGGTCTTTTTTTCTGGGGGGGGGGGGAGTCACACCCGGGAGTGCTCAGGGGTTACTCCTGGCTCCATGCTCAGAAATTGCTCCTGGCAGGCACGGGGGACCATATGGCGCACCATGATTCGAACCGATGACCTTTTGCATGAAAGGCAAATGCCTTACCTCCATGCTATCTCCAGGGCCCCAAAGTATATCTTCTTAGAGGTTATTTTTTTAACTAGCAAAGCTGTCTAAGTATGATTTAAAAAAATATTGCATACTAGTTTATTGATTTGTTCAACTTGTTTTAGAGCTATATATTTTCTTGTTTGTGTGTGTTTTTTTTTGTTTGTTTGTTTTTGGGTCACACCCGGCAGTGCTCAGGGGTTACTCCTGGCTCCATGCTCAGAAATTGCTCCTGGCAGGCACGGGGGACCATATGGGGCACCGGGATTTGAACCGATGATCTTTTGCATGAAAGGCAAACGCCTTACCTCCATGCTATCTCCCGGGCCCCTCTTGTTTGTGTTTTTTTTTATTTTTATTTGTTTTTTGTTTTTTGGGAGGCCACATCTGGTGAAGCTTAGGTGTTATTCCTGGCTACGTGCTCAGAAATCACTCCTGGCTTGGGGGAGTCATATGGACCACTGGGAGTCAAACTGTGGTTCGTCCTCAGTCAGCAGCATGCAAGACAAATGCCCTACTGCTGCCCCACTGCTCTGGTCCCTATATATTTTCTAAGAAAAAGAACTAGAGATTCAGTCTGCCAGGAACTTTATGATATATACTGAAATGGGAAAAGGAGTGTTGATGGGAAGGAAAGTGGTTTCAGTAATGGCACTGGAACCCAGAAGGCAGTTGAGGGAAGACTGCAAAGAAGGCCCCATTCATTCTTGGAGGAAGGGATTAGGGCAGGAATTTCCCTGTTCCTATCCAGACACAGGCATGACTGTCCCCCAGGATACAAAGGATTAGCAGTGGGATTAGACCCAGAAGGAGCCTTAGAAAACACCCAAAATACAGCCCTATTTGCATTTGGTGGAAGGGATTATGATGTGATTTTCCCTATTCCCTCCCAGATACAAGGGCAGATGATAAATGATGGCACTGGAACGCAGGAGACTGAGGAAAGGTTGGAAAGGAGGTTTATCTATTAACTTTCGTTGTTTCACCTTGCATTTTATTAGAAATGGCTTCTTTCCTAAAACCTCATTAACAGCCTCTGCTATATTGAAATTTATTTTGCTTATAGAGTTCTTTAATTAAGCAAAATTTATTTTTTTAAGTAACTTTTATTCTGTAGCTTTCTTTATTCTTCCTTTTTAGGCCTCACCTGGTGACACTCAGGAGTTATTCCTGCTTATGCACTCAGAAATCACTCCTGGCTTGGGGGAACATATGGGACGATGGGGGATCGAATCGCAGCTCATCCTGTTAGCATATGCAAGACCTTTTGTGCCACTGCTCCTGCCCCTTTGTAGCTTCCTTATCTTCCTTAGCTTCATAGAATTGAAGAGTTAGGAATTTGTTCTGAATTGGACTTTGGCTTAAGGGATGTTGTTGCTTGTTCACTCTATCCAGGTCACTTCAACTTTCTCCATGTGATCAGTAAGGTTGTTTTGCTTCATTACTGCTTGTATATTCACTGGAAGAGCAAATTCTTTTTCATTTTGTGGTTTGGAGGCCATACAAAGCAGTGCTTGAGTGATACCCCTGTCTGTGTGCTCTGGATTTATTCCCAGTGGTGTGTACAGATCAAGCAGTGCCTGGAATTACATATTTTAGTTTTTGGCATGACTTCTATTTTATATAAAATGAGAGATGTGCAAAATTTCCCTTATTTGAATACATAGGGGGCATTATAGGATTATTTGTTGGTATAACTTTAATATTAAGTTGGTTTCTCAGGGAAGAGAGAGACTCAGAGATTAGGAGACTAGGAAAGGACTTTAAGACCTGGGTAGAGCAATCAGAACACACAACATTTACCAGTTAAGTTTACTATTTCACCTGACTATAGTCATGTGGATTCCCAAACTTGAACATTACAGAATCAGAGTGATAGAACAGCAAGAAGAATACTTGCCTTGCATGTAAATGAGCGTGGTTTGATTCACAATGTTCCATGTTTCCTCTGAGGCCCACAAAGAGTAATTCCCAAGTAATTCATAAACATCACCAGTGTGGCCCCCCAAACAAACAAAACAAACAAAATAGAACCACCAAACTTGACATTACTAAAAATATCAAAGGTCAGAAAACATCAAAGATTAAAGGACACTATCACAAATACAATGATAAAATGGGAAATAATGAAAATATTGTAAGAATTACCAACATGTGGTACAGAGCTGCAAACATAAGCTGTTAAGTGAACATATGCTGTTAGAAAATGGAGTCAATAAATTTTCTCAGTGCAAGGTAGCCTCAAACTTTCAATTTGTACATTATTATTTTTTACCTAGAAAGTGCAATAAAACAAAGTGTGCTTTATAGCAAGTTGACCATCAAGGATATGATTAGTTTAATAGAGCAAGAACAGTTGGGCTGCTGAAAACAAGCTTGGAAATCATTTGAGATGAGTTGTGAACCGGTTCTGTTAGGAAATTTATTTATTGGTCTGAAATGTTTTGAGGATGAAAATAAAGCAGCATAGTTATTTTGCAAAACAGACAAATTTCTCTGACCTGCTCACACAATGTTTCATCTTTCAGAGGCAAAGTATTTAGAGGCTGTGGGAGGTAATGAGCTATAGTGTGAGAGAATAGGAGATTCCTATGACTCTGAGAGTTCTAGCTATGGAATTTGCATAATTCCTAAGCTTTGGGATTTTTCATTTCCTTACTACTAAAATGGACCTGAAAAATACATACAGTACAATCTGTGAAACTAGGAAGTAAAAGAGATACAGGAGATCATAACCACTCTAGTCCTCATACCTCTCTCTCCTCCAAATCTAGCCTCTTTCTTCCCCAATTTTTGTCTCTGTCTCTCTGTATTTTTCTATCTCTTTGTCTCTCTCCCTTCAGCTGTTTCTCTTTGCAAATAGCACCCTGTGCCTGTACAGTTTTTCAAAAATGCATTCTCTTGGTTCTCTAAATAATATCATCAATACAGGCAGTCTGTGCATTAAAAACTGTTCCATCACTTGACTCTCCCAACATTTACAAAGATATGATGGTACTCCACTCCATAAAAGTCAAAAGTGAGAAGACCTTTCCAAGTGTTCTGCAGCAGGCATCCCAGATGCCATGTGAGTCATGAACAGTGTGTGCAGGTGTGCAGGCAATAGACTGTTCTGGCTTTCCCTGTAGGTAAGTTTGACCTTGGGTTTATGGGTTTTCTGACATTAACTGACATGTGAGTTTTAGGTCTGACACATTAAAAATGATCTCAAACAAATAAATGGTGATTACTCTATTTTAGTTTTAGGAATGGCAAGATCTATTTCTGTAAGAAAACAGCACCTTTTTGAGAGTTCTTTTGAAGCAAGGACTCAGTCATCAAATTCTTTTAGAGAAAAAAAGAGAATTACAGGGTGGTGGGAAAATACACCAGAGCAATAGTACAGTGGATAGAGTGTTTATGTTGCATGTTATGGCCTGGGTTTGATCCTCAGTATCTGAGATGGTCCCCCAGCATCACCAGGAGGAGTAAGCCCTTAACATTGCATCACTAAGCATGATACCAAAAAATAAAACCAAAAGAAATAGTCTTTTTTGAAATACAAAAGTTATATGTGGATTCTAAAAATTCTAGAAGGTTCCCTATTCTGTGAAGAAACAACAGAGAAATTTACTGACCTAGTAGAGCAATTGTGACAGCTTGGTGGAGAGCTCAGAATCACTAATAAACCTTTTGCTTGCAAAGGAGTTGTGCCAACATCACCTTTCTGTTTCCTTAGAAACCTTGAGTGTGTCTTTGCTCAGTACCTTCTCCAGAGACACAGGTGAGATCCATTCAGGGCACAATCACCTGCTGTTTCTTTATTATCAGAACACCTGCTAGGCTTATCCACTAAATATCCAAACATTGTTAATTGTCTGGCACTGTGCTAACATTGAAGATTCAACAATCAACATAGTCTTTCTCCTTAGAACTTGTCTTCAAACTTTAGATGCAGAGTCTAAAGGTATTATTTAGATACCACCTTTAATCTTTAAGCACCAAGGATAGATTTGTCTTTTGTCCTGGGGTAAAAAGTGTGATAATTACCTTTATACTTCTGGGCAGGGCTTCTCACATTCAGGATATTTCATAAAATTGGATGTGGAAAATTTTTACCTCTCTATTTTACTAACCCCTAACTAAAAGTAGTCATTTTGTCTAAATTTAAATACAAAAATACTATTGAAGTTCTTGTTTCTTTGTAATCAATAAAAAAATGAAAATAGGGTTTGCATTTATGTTATAGCTGTAATGTTTTGAAAACTCTGCGCATAGTTATTCCAAATGTTGATAGTTCCTAAGGCCAAAAGTGAACCCTGATCTTTAAAACTTCTTCTTTTAAAAGGAGTATATACAACTCACATAACACATGTATTTGGTTACTGAAGATGTGGTAACAACATTTAAATTGAAATTTTTTCCTCAAATTTATATATCTATATTTTTGTAAACATGGCTCTGGAAGGAATCCCTGGGTTTACTAGACTGAAGGGAACACAGGTTCAGTAAAGGTTAAGAATCTCTACTATAGGGCTTCCTGTCCATTTTCTAGGCCCACATCAGGGAATGCTGCTCGTGGACTCTCAGCAGTTGAAAATTCTCTGTATGCTGGCACACTCCCAAAGGTCTGGCTACACCCCTTATCTGGCTATTTTGATCTATGCTAGAAGGTTTTAAATTAGCATCAGGGTTATTAAAACAATTTCTCATTGATAAAAAAATAAGTGATTTATGGGACCAGAGTGATAGTACAAGGGATTGGGCATTTGCCTTGCACATGCGCAACCCAGGTTTAGTCCCCAGTATCCCATATGGTCTCCCAAGCTTGCCAGGAATCATTTGTGAGCGCAGAGGCAGGAGTAATTCCATGAGTAATCCTGGAATGCCTCAGGGGGTAGCCCCAAAGTAAACAAAAAAAAGTAATGTTTTCAAATGTAAAATGGTATTGAGATTATCTAGGCATATGTGACCTGTGTGAATTGGAGTAGAATACTTTGAATCTAGTTATCTGAACTCCCTCTTGTATCTGGACTCATTTGGATATTTGTAGACTTAGAGACATATTTCCAGAGAAGGGTTAAGCTGTTTTTCCCCATGTCTTGAATATTATTTTATATATCTCCAGTTAATGTTTTACTATTAAAAGTCTGAAGCTGTAACTTATAAAGTCAACAGAATAGTTTTGTTCTTGTGTTTATTTGCTACTCAAGATGTATAGATGTGGTAGTATACCTCCTGAGATCCAATTCTCTTGTAGCATGCTATTTGGTAGCATGGTCATGGGAAAGATACTGTGGAAATAGAGATAGCTGAAAAAGCATGCTGACTTTGATATAGGATATGTACTAACACCTGTATCTCCAATTACTGAATCCTGACAGGGAAAAACATGATTGAGAAGAACATTTCCTGGGACCTTGAAGAAATACTCTGGAGTCAGACAAATTAGTGTGGCTAGAGCCTATAATTGGTCTTATAGCAGGAAATTTGTGGGTAGGGAACACCCTGTTTTTGAGGCAAAATTGTTTTGTTTCTATTTTTTTTTTCAATTTTGCTGTGCCCCTGCAAAATTATGCTATACTCGATCTTTTATTGCAGGGGTCTCAAACTCAATTTATCTACGGGCCACAAGAAGCAAAGTCGGGGTGATTCTTGAGTAAAGCCTTGAACATTGAGGGGTGTGACCCAAACAATTAAAACAAAACAAAACAAAGCAAAAAAAAAAAAGATTCCTCTAGGGCAGGGCCACAAAATGTTGTACGGAGGGCCACTTGCGGCCATGGGCCGCAAGTTTGAGACCCCTGATTTAGAAATGTCTCTCCATTCCTTAGAAAATTCACTTTCTCAGGGGCCAGAGTGGTGGCGCAAGCAGTAAGACGTCTGCCTTGTATGAGCTAGCCTAGGATGGACCGCAGTTCGATCATGTGGCCCCCCAAGCCAGGGATGATTTCTGAGCTCATAGCCAGGAGTAATTTCTGAGCATCAGCAGGTGTGGCCCAAACCCCCCTCAAAAAAAAAAAAAAAGAAAAATTTACTTTCTTTTGGGATTTGCATTTTTTATTTTACTTTATATTTCTGAATCTTTCTTTTTTTAAAAAAATATCTTTAAGCATCATGATTACAAACATGATTGTAGTTGGAATTCAGTCATAAACAGAACAGCCCCCCACCCCCTTAACCAGTGCAACATTCCCACCACCAATGCCACCATCTCTGTATTTTTCTATAAAGTCAATTGGGGGAGATGTAGGTTTAGTAGGATCCCATCTACTCAATATATACCTTGTTACTCATTGGTTGGAAACATCTTTGAATATTGTACCTTGGATTTGTTTGGACCACCTAATTTCACCTCTGACTGTGGCCTATTCTTTCCTAACTAATACCTCTGGTTTCAGAAAAATGATCTCTTACATTTTCAGACTTCCCACTGAGCTTCCTGCTTCTTAAGAATGGAAGGCAGGCGCCGGGCAGTGGCGCTGGAGGCAAGGTGCCTGCGCTAACCTAGGACGGCCCGCGGTTCGATCCCCCGGTTCCCCATATGGTTCCCCGTGCCTGCCAGGAGCGACTTCTGAGCGAATAGCCAGGAGTAACCCCTGAACATCACCGAGTGTGCCCCCCCCAAAAAAAAGGAAGGCATACGTGTTATATTGTTATATCAGAATCAAGCAACATTATTTGCATAAACTTAAGGCAGGCAGAAAAGAGATAAAGTTGAGTATTGGATAAGGATTTGTTTCAGATATGTTCTGACTATAAATTGTTGGCATGAACAAGTTGTATATAGACTTAGTCTATATAGTCAAACTTTCTAAACAGGGGCCCAGTTCACTGTCCCTCAGACCATTGGAGGGCCAGACTATAGTAAAAACAAAATTTACGAACAAATTCCTATGCATACTGCATACATCTTATTTTGATGTGAAGAAACAAAACGGGAACAAATACAATATGTGACCTGCGGGCCGTAGTTTGAAGACCACTGGCGAAGGAAGGACTTAAGTAATTAGTTTATGGACTATTTTTAATTTTAAATTTTCTTTGGCTAATCCTGAGTTGAATGTCAGAAACAAAAAGAGAATTTGGTAGTCATGTACCTACTCCTGACCATCTGAACTAGTTGTTTCAGAGATATGGTTCATAGATAGTCTTGCCATATTTGGTCTCGCCCTATATATTGTGTCCCACCTTTATATTCCAAACCATAAAACTCACCACTCTCAAGCAATGAGATATTAGGGATGTAACTAAAAACACTGTTGCCTCTGTGCAAGGTCCAAACAATGTATTGGGTTTTCTTAGCCAAGGGCGCGAGGAATCTGAAGTTTAGTGAAGGGATCAAATACCTAAGGAAAATATTGAGCTATTTCCTCATATTTTGACGTAAAGCAGCTATTTTTAAAAATGCATTTTGTTCCCTTGAGCTTATAATAATACTTACTCATTGTTTAAAATGTGGATACAGTATCTGAGATGCAGTAACCACTCAGTAAAATTTAGTACCCTAATTTTTTTTTTAAGGAAAAATAAAGCCTTTTGCCAAGGGGCTAAGATCTAAACTTTACACTTCTCAACCAGGAGCAATCTCACGTTCCAGAATTTTTTTTTATTATTATTGCAAGCAGGTTGACACTAACGTCATCTAATGGTTAGAGACCAGGGCTGCTGCTGTTTTCTTCCCCAGCTATTTGCTTGTGCACAGGAAGTCATGCAGAAAAGAATTATCTAGCACAATGGCAACTTCAAAAAGAATCTCTATGGGGAGAAAAGAGGAGGTAAACATGCCAGGTAGCTGTTCTGGGGCAAAGCAGGTTAAATTCCAAGAGTAGTCTTTAGCAGATAGGGCAGGGCACTAGTTGACTACTGGTTGTAGCCAAGATCATACTGTTTAACTTTGCTAACAGGAAAACTTCCCTAAGAGATTTTATGTGAGGCAATGTTAATTCATCTCACACATTACTTAAGTTGTTTTGGGAAGATAGCAGTGATTTAAGACTGTGAAGGTTGAACTTGGATGGAACCGTTGGCCAATTCTTCCTCTACAAGCTATTCACCAAGTTAAATAAAAATAAATTTCAGAATTTAAGCCCCACAGAGGTATATGTGAGCTAACAAACCTGGAAGGCTGTGAAGCCTGTGTGTAAGTGCCACAAAGTCCCAGTTCTAGGCCCTAACCCCTATCTCTCATAACATAGAAGAATCTCTTCTGAGGCAGATACAAAAAGATTGCTGAGACAGGCTCTGTTAATGTTATAACTGACTTTAGGCACCAAATCTTTCTCCTTGCTCATGGCTGGGACACTAAGCAGATTAGAATTCAATCTCCTGAGTAATTTCTAAGGAATCAGGCCATAGGTCTTTCTACATTTTTATTGCAACTTAGGCCAGGTTTAGAGAGCATTTCTAATATATTTTATCCAGGCCAGATACCATGAAAATCTTTATGTCCTAATTTAAACTTACTTCTAAGAATAACCATGCTATTTAACAAGTTATTGATTTTACCAATAAAATAAATTCTGACATTCCCTAAACTAATATGAATATTATCTTATTTTGATGAAAATTAGATGCAAAACTTTCAAACCCTATGTAAAAGCTTCATGATTTGAGTACAACTTAACCAGCGCACTCCTTTGTTTGGCCAACACTAAGTGACCTGTATACCTGGCCTCTTGGTTAAATACACACACAGACACAGACAACATGGACAAACACACACACACACACACACACACACTATCTGGTTCAAAGGTTTCAGTGAAAACATAAAAACAAAAGCATTCAAAGTTCACACCTGCAGAGTTTAGTACTGTTGCTGGCATATTCATGATTGTGAAAGAAATGTTTGCTTCTATGGTCCTCACTTAATATTTATAATTTGCTCCTTTAAGCAAAATAAAAGAGTTTTAATATCTAAGGTTCCTACAGGACAGGAAGGTTATGACAGCTGAAGGTAAACTAGGTGCTGTGATATTAAATTAGCACTACCACCTGGCAAAGTGGACATGACCTTATGTTCTCCCACATGAACAAGGTGGATCAGAGTCATAGAGTTAATAAATCCAGATTGAAACTCTCCTAGATGAGAAATACTGCCCAGCACAGACACAGTATTTTCTCCAGAATTGAACTTTGAACTCTTAGTTAAGGAAAGTTTTAAGCCTCAGAAACACTGAAAAGTTAATTCAGAACTTCCCAATGGAGAGGGAGGAAAATGAAGATTATACTGAATCTTGGGTCTGGAGTGATAGCACAGTGGTAGACCATTTGCCTTGCTTGTGGATGGCCTGGGACAGACCCAGGTTTGATCCCTGGTATCCCATATAGTTCCCCAAGCCTGCCAGGAGTGATTTCTGATCTTTGAGCTAAGAGCAAGCCCTGATCACCGCTTGTTGTGGCCCTACAACAAAACAAAAAAGCAAACAAGGATTATACTGAATCCCTATAAGAAGCTGTAGCCAGCTCTCCTCAGGAACTAGGAGAATAAATTTATATCAAAAGAGATGAATTTTGTTGGTTGTCAAGGATGCTTTCTCTCCTGAAACCAGATAACTTAGTTTTGCATTCACCTCCCCTGTTCTGTAACAACCACAAGCACTCCGGTCTCACTTTTCCAACACTAGTCCCAGCTCATATTTCTAGGTGGCCTGACCTAAGTTCATGACCTGAGTCCTGACCATGCTTTGGCTCCTCTTCCCCTTCTCTTGCAACTCTTTTCCTCATAATCATTAGCACTGTATAATGTACATTTCCTGAATAATTTGTTATTGTTTGCCTAATATCAGAAATGTAAGTTCCATGAGGGTAGAAAGTTTTGCCTGTTTTGATCACCATGTCTTCTGTGATGTCTCAAAATGTCTAGTACTGAAGTATCATCGATAAATGCTTGCTGAATGTATGACTTACTGAATGAATGAATGAATGAATGAATGAATGACTCCACAGTTTAGTCCCTAAAGTGGCATTACTGAAAATTGGTCCAAAGAACACCTAGACCAAAATTCCTCTATAAATGCTAAACGTAACCTATGCAATGTTGATACTTTATTCGGATCCATCAAAGTCTCAATAAAAAGGAGATAGATTTGTTTTGATTATAACTGCTTGACTGCCCCAAATAGCCAGCTACTGGGCAGCAGCATTTCGGGCCTCCTATCGCCACATGTTCAGACCATCAAATGCAAACAGAAAGAAGAAACAGAAGATTCCAAATACTCTGTAAATATAGAATGTAGTGCTTAGAAGTATCCACGGCAGACACTTCACAAAGTTCATACCATCTAGATTCTATCATGTCTGGGAATGGAAGGATTCCTGATACTTACTTGGATTCAAATATTTTAATAAATAAGATACAGCAACTTGATATTTTCATACCTATCAAATAAGATAAGTATAGCTATATAATTCAAAACTCTTTACTATATATCATTTAATTTTTTCTTTAATAATTTTTTCTTTTGGCACTACAAATAGAATTGTGCAGGGGTTACTTTCAGATCTGTACTCTGGAATTACTTATGGCAGTGCTCAGGTGACTATATAGGATGCTGGAGATTAAACCCAGGTGAACTGTATGCAAAGCAAATGCCCTAATGTTATACTATCACTCTGGCCTCATTTTTTCAGTAGTTTTAAGTCTATAAATATTATTCAATAATTCAGTAATTTAAATTCAATTTAATTCCATTAAAATTAGAGTACAGAAATGTTAAATACGTTATTGCACTCTATCAACACATGTCTCTGAATTAAAGGGTGTAGTAGACTTTTAATATTAGCATTTGTATTTGAATCAACTGATGAAACTATTTCTATGACCAGGATCAGATTTTATGTAAAACAAAATGGAAGAATCAGTTTATTAGAATATAGGTTCCAGAGCACTATCTCATGCTCACTAAATCAGCTTGATAGAATTTACATTCTTATTTGGTTCTACACAAAAATCTGGTCCTTTTGTGTACTTGATAATCCCCATAGTGTCTATTCTCAAGTGAATGGGAATATTATAATCAATATTAGGGATGTCAGGAACCACTCCCCCACTCAAAGGCTCCTTGGTCAGGAACTGTATGGTTAAAAAAATCTTTCTCTTTTATTTAAAATTTGAAATGTTTATTAACATGTCTGGCTAAGAGGACTGGTTGTAGAGGTCTATTGGGTAGTGGATCCCCAGTTATTTAACCAAGAAGAAAAAGCAAGCCTGACCTCATAGGAAAGAAGGTAGAAAGAAAACAGGAGGGAAATGATAGAGTTGCCAAATTGTAAAGATCAGGATTAACTTAAAGTCACTCCATCAAATTTCTTTAAGATTAGATAGGAAAATAAGGAAAAATAAGCATCTTCATCTTTGAAAACAGAATAACAAGGTAAAATATGCAAAGACCCTCTTTTTTCTCTTAAAAATTAAAATGTAGTGTGGGCAAGTTCAAGTGGTACAGTTTATTCTTGAGACTTGAATGTGAACTCTGAGACCATCAAGTCTTATAAATTTCTCTACTTCCTCACTGGACCAGTCTTTCAACTTTGTTGTTCTTGTTGCCTGTTTCTTCTCATTTCCACTGCTGCCATCTTATTTCTCAGATCCAGTGCACCTGGATCTCTTCATCTCTTCAGAATCTTCCCCAGGTTCCAAGCCACTAGCTCATGCCTTCTCCCTTGTTATGAATTACTGTACTAACTTAAACAATCAAGTCAGTCCACTTGTTCACGCATATATTTGACTTTCATGAGTTCAGGAGATTTCTCTTATCATGAGCAGCATCTCTGCCATGTAGTAAACACTCAGCAATAGTCATAGAACAAAACAAAGATTCTAATTATCTTTCTCAGTCTGTCTTCTCTGCTCAACTGTCAGTATCTTCAGTTATTTCTTTGGCTTTTTCTGTCTCTGCAAATCTCCAGATTTCATCTCTTTCTCGAGATTCCTGTATCCCACCGGAATAGCTTCCTGTTGATGGTGCTTGCTTGAGGCCAAGGTTTTAGCCCTTCCAGTACTGGAGGTCTTTGGTTTGTCACCATTCAGCCTTAGCAGGAATCACTGGAAACAATCAATCTTTCTTTAGCTGGAATTAGTTATGTTGGTAAATGTGAATGTTGGTAAAATTGTGAAACATGGAGTGCTGATGCATTAAAATGTATACATTTTTTTCTTCTCATAAAAGATGGATGCCCAATTAATGAAGAAAAGGGACAAGATAGGAGTGGAGAGTGAAGGAAGAAAGGCCCATCCTGGAATATTATCCAACAGACTTCAGTGGAAAACCCAAAGTGAAGATCCCTCCAAAGATCTGTGAAAAGGAGGAAAACAAGGTTGCCTTAGATAGATTCAAAGAAGACCAACTCATCTTGAAACAGGGAGGAAAACTCTCAAGAGGAGACCATACACTGTGTAAAGGACAGAGCTCTCCCTCATTGGCAAAGCTGGAATTAGAGTATGTAGCTCCTTTATTTGCCAAACACCTTACTGGGAGATTTGTTTGTATTATCTTCGATAATCCTCCCAACAGCCTTTATCTTTGCTACACTTGGTCTTATTATCAAAACTAGATTACTGAGGCCCATGGGAACAGGAACCATGTCTTCTATTTCTCATAATTCTTTGCATTAATATTTTATCCAAATAGCATAAGCCCAGAAAACAATACTGTGAGGAAAGCAACACAGGCTAACTGATTAGTTCCTCTAGCTACGGATTTTTCTCCTTTCTGAAAATTCTCCTTCCTATAATATTCATATCTACAACAGTCAGAATTATCTGCTTCATGTACTGCTTTCATAGCCCACCAATAATTGTATGAGGAATGTCTCTCTCATCCTGATATGACATTCATCATTATGTATAACCTTGAATAGTTGGGCATTCTGAAATTCACCCATTTGAATTCAGGTGCATTGTGACACTGAGTATATTAAAAGTTTGCATCTGTTTCTTGTCAGATAAATGGAAATTGTAAAGCCAGGGTGGGTAGTGGCACAAGTGGTAAGGCGTCTGCCTTGCCCGTGCTAGACAGGGATGGACACAGTTTGATCCCTGGTGTCCCATATGATCCCCCAAGCCAGGAGCGATTTCTGAGCGCATAGCCAAGAGTAACCCCTGAACAACACCTGAAGGTGTGGCCCCGAAACAAAAACAAAACAAAACAAAAAAGAAATGGGAATCAGAATAAAATATTCTAGGCTTATCATAGAGAATTAAAATTTAAAGAGTTCATTATTGTAAAGTGAAAATGTAGTGAAAAACAAAGCAAAATATCTAGAAAAGAAAGTCAAGCCAACTAGGCCAAGAGGAAATGAAACTAGTGCCAACCAGATGATAGCTGGTGTAGTTTATTTTTTCCAAATAAAGGAAATTGCATTTGATAACCGAGTTGCTCCAAGGATAATCAGAGTAATCAACCTTGGAAAAATATGGGCTTATATGATCTTAGCAATCAAAATTCAGTTAAGAGTCTTTTTCTGTTGTTCTTAGGCACAAGGGTTTACAAAATTATTTATTGTAGTTTCAGGTTTACAATTATCCAACATTCATTTCATAGTGTCAGCTTACCTCCACTAATATCCTCTTTACCCACCCATCACCAAATTATCTCCTTAATAGGCATGTTTAAGATCTCATAGCTTTCAGTAGCTTTCAAGGTTGTTGGGTTCTATGGTTGCGATTTTTATGATTACATAATGCCACTTATCTTGATGATTTAGGTCCAGTTGTTTCCAATCTTCTCTTGGTCTCAATTTAGATGAAATTCAAAGATTAGGCACCAGAGAGATAGTATAAGTGTCAAAGTACTAACTTGCATGTGGATGACCCCATTTTCATCTACAGGATCACTTGGTCCCTTAAACAGCAGTGAGAGTAGTCCTGGTGCCTTACTCCCAACGCAGGACTGTCAATATAGCCTGGGGAATCTCCAGCACTGCAGAGCCCCGAATCCTGTATCCTTAGTCCTTGCTTTTGAGTCAATCGGCCAAAAAAAAAAAAAATTGGGGAGGGCATCAAGGATTTGTGAGCGTCACTTGGGAAACTCCTATACCCCCAAATCCTTCAAATTTCAGAATGCAAAAACTTGGCCATATTTACTCTTTGGAGAACAAAGTTGGTCATTTCTAGCTAGCAAGGTAAAATAGAACATGGCAGGGGTTGCAGTCTTTCTTTCTCTTTCAGAACATTATTTTCATTATAGAAAATAATTTTTTTATTTTTTGTTTTTTTAAAATAAATAATATTTTATATAAGCACCATTATTTAAACCATTATTGTAGTTGGGTTTCAATAATAAAAAAAAAACATCCCTCTTCACCACTGCAATCTTCACACTACCAATGCTCCCAATCTCCCTCCTCTCCCACCTCATGCCGGTATTCAAAACAGGAATTCTATTTCTCTCACTCACTACCATTGTGATGATTATGTTGGTTTAATTATTTCTCTAACTGAACTTAACACTCTGTGGTAATATTTGAACATACAGGATTTGGTTGCATGCCGTCTTTAGTTCAGGAGTTTCTCTGAATAATATCCTTGACTATTGGTTCTTATTGGGATTTTCTTCCTGGGTCTCTGGGATTTCAGTGATTCTTATGTTGTTCCTGTTGATTTTTTCAAATACTTCTATTTTCCTCTGTTCAGATTCTTTGAGGACATTTTTTCCATTGTTTGATTGTTTTCTTTATGAGTCTTTTTCCAATCTCTTCTGTTGTATGGAGTTGTTATGCATCTAATCTTCCAGCTCACTAATTCAGTTCTCAGCTGCTATTACTCTGTTGAAGAGGCTTTTCCGTGAGATTATCATTTTGCCTATCATATTTTTCATCCTGTTTTTTCAATTTGGAATTTTCTCATTTCTGTTTTCATATCCTCTTTATACTTATTTGTGGTTCATTCAGCTCAATTCATGCTTTCTTTGAGTTCTATGAGGATCCTCCATATGTCTTCTTTGAACTTCTTATCTTAGAGTAGTTGGCACTTTTTAAGTCTTCAGAACTGCCATCTTTTTTCTCTATGCATGATGTTGGCCTGTATTTTTTTCTATTGTCACACTTGTCATATGATGTTTCAGTGTGTTGTGCTGGGTTCATTGATGGGCAGATGTGCACAGCCACACACAGAGTAAAGTAGAGTAGCCTGGCTCCTCTGACTCTGACCTTCATGTTGGGATCAGTTCACCTCCATTCATGTGGTTTCCAGAGGATCTTCTAGTCATGGTTGGTCCCATCACTGGCAGCCACAGGTCTTGAATGGGAGCTGCATTGAAAAGCAGATGGCAGGGATTACACTCCATCTCTCATAGGCAGGACCAGCTTATCTCCATTTACATGGCTTCTGCAGTCTCTTCTGGGTGAAGTTGGTCCCAGCACTGGCAACTACAGGTCTTGGGAGCAGCTGCATGGAAAAGCATGCAACGCCTTGCATGTAACCTATCCGGATGGAACCAGGTTTGATTCACGCATCCCATATTGTGTTCAAGTTTTCCAGGAAAAATTTCTGAGCACAGAGCCAGGAGTAACCCCTGAACACACAGGGTGTGACCCAAAACCAAAGAGAAAAATGCATGGGATCACCAAATACATGTCTAAAATGTACTTTTTTGTGAGAAAGCTGAGAATATGCTGGCAAATAGTTCATACTACAAAATAGGAGGTGGTGGCCAAAAACATATAGAAGAATTTATAGATATTTATAAGAAAACATTTTGTGAAGGAAGATTCAGAGAGGCAGTATAATCTAAACTGAGTGTGACGAATGATAAATGTTCCTCCTGGGAATTGTACATATACACCAAGGAAAAATCAAATGGAAGTTTCCAATTGAGACATCCTTTAATCTGAACCATAGTTGCATTCTAAAAGTGCTAGAAATTAAATCCAGGCAGAATTAATAATTTCATTAGTCAGGCCACCTTTACTTGCTTTGGTGACTTAAAGGGACTTAGACAATGCATCTTGATCCCATTTCTGAAGCTCATTGCATCTTGAAATTCTTCTTATTTTTGGATTATTGGTGAATTTTGCAGGATCCATTTTTTTTATTGTTCAGAGATCTTTTATTTTTTTAAAAAATGCCTCTCATGCCATGAGTTCATAAGGAATGGGTTCCAGCAGCTCAGGCTCCTTTCCATTGGTTCTCACAAAGTGTGCTTCTCTGGGTGCAGGATCCATTTTACTAAAATACACTATAAAGAAGCAGACATATGTGGAGTTGCTAGGAGGAAAAATAGTCATAATATTGTGTAGATGGCTCTGTAGTTGAATTCAACAATCAGCCAGTTGCCCTGGGCTTATTAGTTTCTTTTTAATCTTATATTGCAATATAGAACTGCAGGGTGGCATGAAATGGGGAGCGGGGGCTGGATGGGAGGGAGAGAAAACTATTAAAGCCAGCACAAAGCTGAAAAGCAGCAAATGAAAGTAGTTTGAGGTTCTGGCTGACTAACCTTGATTGATAGCAGCTCCTCTGTTGGATGAGGTGTGCAGGTGGGGGTTTGGAAAGGCTCTTAGTTCCCAGACATGCCTTTTTTCATCAATTTAATGGTCATGCTGATCTAGAATCAGCCAACATGAATGCTTGCAATATGCAAAGACTTCTTTTTATTTCTGAATTTTAAGCACAGAGCATTGTTTGTTTGTTTTATGTTTTTATTTTTTATTTTTTGCATTTCCCACAATTTTAATCATAGAAACTTTTCCCACAGAGATAATCTGTTGATAGCTTAGGGAAATGTGTACAAAAATGATAGAGAAGACTATCTCCTGTTTGATGTGACAGAAGGAGCACTCATGTCTTCATGGAGCAAATGGGAAAATTTTTTGTTTGCTGCCTGCTTGCTGATACCCTGTGAAGTGCTAGAAAAGTACCTCTGAACTCTTTACTCTCAGGTCCTCTTTTACAATGAGAGACTAAAGAACAGAACAGCAAGTAGTTTATTCAGTGCTCTATAACTAGTTCAATGGAGAAGGCACGATTCAAAGTGAGCAAGTGAGTGCAGTTAGAGCCAAGAAGTGGTCTCTATTACAGTGATAGTTATAAGTGATTATTCTAGACAAGAGCTGATTGCTGAAAGGGGATAAAATGATATGCCTAATACCCCTTCAGTAATAATATTCAAACCATGGTGTTTAAAAGAGAAAAAATGAGAGGGATACAGACAGCAGTAAAATATCTGCCACAGAGACAGGCAGATAGGAGGGCAGAAGAGGACAGGATAGTAACTAAGCATTGGTGGCAAGAAATCTGCATTCATAAAGGGTGTTGTTGTATACAATATGACTGAAACTCAATCATAAGCAACTTTGTAATTGTGAAAAATCATTGTATTATGAACAGCCTTGTAAATCACAATGTAGGATGTCACCCAGCTATTAGCCCAAGATAAAGGCATTTCTCCAACTCCCTCCTTTCTTAAACCTCTTCCTTGATATGTAAAATCCCTATATATGTAAAATATGTAAAATCCCCAAATAAAGAAAAGTGAATTTTGTCTTGGCTCTCGGAGACACCATGAGGAAGAAGCCAGGAGAAACTTATGACTCATCGGCTTTCTTGACTGTCTTGGATGTTTTCTTCACCACTAACCTGCTTCTTCAGACCTGGCTGTGTGGGGTTTAGAAATACATGATCAGGGATGATCTCACAACCCTTGGGTTTTTATTTTACAACTGGTGCATGAACAGAGACCCAGAATCCAGGGGTCTGAGAAGAACCCAATTCTGATGGTGAAGCCTTGACCCTCTGATGGCTAAATCATCATGAAAACCTCCCTGAACTGAACTGATTGTGCAATGCTCTACACCAGAATTCTGGTGTATATGGCCCCTGTTCTGAATGTAGCAGAGACTCCTTCAAGAGGGATAAAAGCAGGTAGTGATTTGAAGAGAGCTGAAGACTCTTAGCAGAATCCCAAAGGATTCTTCAAAGGTACTTTGTGCAAGAACTTTGGTCCCCCAATCTGCAGCAGCTTATCGAGGTCACTGATGGGGTAGAAGCCAAAGAGAAAGATCCAATTGAAGAGGACCAATAGCAGGGGGATGAGTGTGTCCCTCTGCTTTGGTTTCAACCCAGGAACCAAAGGCCTTCCCATTCCAGAAGACCTCAGCAGCTTAGCATAGAAGGAGAAGATGGAGGATCCAAGCCCAGATGAAGAAAAAAAACTACTTTCAGAACCTCCTGTAACTTTCTTCTTGGGTAAGCTCTTGATCCTATTTGCATCAATCATTATTTTGTTGGTTAAACCATGTTCTGGTTAAACAGCATGTTGCACCTGTATAGATCTTAATGATACTGTTTTGTTCTATGCCCTACTGCAAACAGATAAATCTGTATCCAACTTTAGTGGTTTAATATTAGTTTACACAGTTTCTGGGAAATGCACATTATTAGTTTTTAATGGGTCTCAGCTATCCTAATGAATGTTTCCCAATTGCTGTGATGTTTGATTGTGTATATTATGCAGCAACTTATTCTCAACATTATGTCTGCAAAAAATGTTATAATGTCTTTGTCCACAGAAGTCAATGAAAAAGAACTTGGATACTATAGACTTATAGTACTTAACATAAGAATGTTTAGCAAATTTATTTTCAAACTATATATATGTGTGTGTGTGTGTGTGTGTGTGTGCAGAAATGTATTTGTGATTTTGTTTTGGGAAGTTTATGAAAATAAATTCAGATGTTCTAGACTTGTATTTACAGTGCTCAGTGCAAGAATGTTTTAAGAATTTTCAAATTAATTGTATCTGCAGAAAGGTTCTAATGTTTATGTTCAGAGAAGTCTATAAAAATTTGTGATATGTATAAGACAAAAATATGGGAAACGCTAATTGTTTTGAGAATGATGTAAATAATTTAAACTTTGACACGATTACAGCCAACTTTTAGTATGCCTATGCAAAAGAACAACCATTTTATAAGCTCTGATCAGGAGTCCCTGCCTCTGGCAGAGGAAAAAGTAGAACAAAACTTCTATAACTTTTCTCATTTTTTTTATTTTTGTTTAAACAACTTGATTACATACATGATTTTGTTTGGGTTTCAGTCATGTAAAGAACACCACCCATCACCAGTGAAACATTCCCATCATTTTGAACTATCCTAATAATGAGAATGTATGAGGGAAATAGAAAGTCTGTCTAGAGTACAGGCGGAGGTTGGGTGGGGAGGAGGGAGATTTGGAACTTTTCTAATTTTTGAGTAATTTTTATTATGATCAAAGTGAATTACAAATCTTTCACAGTAATATTTAAGGTACATAGTGACAATGAATCAGGCCATTCGCATCACCAGCATTGCCCTCCCATCACTCCTATTTCCAGCATGCATTCCATATCTCTCTCATTTGCTCCCTGGACTGTTAGTGTAACTGGTCCTATCAGTGTATAGCTTGTTGTAGATTGGGAATCGATTCTGTTGCCATTGACATTGGGTTTAGTGTTTGAATCTGATTACAGTGAATAATCAAGGCTTCATATTGCCCTCTTTCTCTTGGTTTGAAACGTCTCGCTATATGCTGACACCTACAATGTTTGGAGTTTCTACCCTTACCATTATGATTCTTCATGGAGTATTATATGTATATATGATATATATTATAAATACCTCAGGTAATTGCTATCATTCTGTATTTATCCTTCTTCTAGCTTACATCACTTAACATAATATTTTCTATATCCATCCATGTTGCTGCAAAATCCAATATTGTATCATTTCTAACTGCTATGTAATATTCTATTGTATAAAAGTACATCTTCAAGATCCACTAATCTGTTGTTGAACATCAAGGTTTTGGCTATTGTTCTGAGTTCTGTGATAAATTGTGTATACAGACTTTGGTATGAATGTCCTTCCATCTTGGGGATAGATACCCAGGAGTGAAACTACTGGGTCATATGGCAGCTGAATTCTGAATTTACTGAGCACCCTCCATATTGTTTTCCACAGGAGTTGAATCAGGCAGCATTCCAACTTGCTGTGGATGAGAGTTCCTTTCTTACCACATCCCCACAAACAGAGGTTGATCCTGTTATTTTTGATGTATGCCATCTTCACTGGTGTAAGGTGGTACCTCATTATTATCTTTATTTGAATTTCCCTAACAATGAGTGATGGTGAGCATGTTTTCATTTTATTAGTTTTTATTTTATTAGTCCTCTTTCGATCATCCTCAGAGAAGTGTCTATTCATTTTCTCCCCATTTCTCTATGGCTTAATTAGATTTTTGGAGCTCACTTTTTTGAGTGCTTTGTATATTCTAGCTATCAACCCTTTATCTAATGTATTGAGTGCAAATTTTTTCCCATTTCATTAACTGTTTCATAGCTTTAACCAGGGTTTCTTTTACCATGCAGAAACTTTTTAGTTTGATGTAGTCTCATTTATTTAGGTTAGATGCTAAAAATGTTTGCCATTGGCATTCTATCCTCAAAGACTTCTTTGATATATCGGTCTTGAAGTGTTCTGCCTATTTTTTCCTCAATGAACTTTGTAGATTCAGGTCTCATTTGAAGGTCTTTAAACCATTTTGAGTTGACTTTTGTGTAAAATGTCAATCTTTATTTTCCTTTTTTTTTTTTTTTTTTGGTTTTTGGGTCACACCCGGCAGTGCTCAGGGGTTACTCCTGGCTCCATGCTCAGAAATTGCTCCTGGCAGGCACGGGGGACCATATGGGGCACCCGGATTTGAACCGATGACCTTTTGTCTGAAAGGCAAACGCCTTACCTCCATGCTATCTCCTGGGCCCCAATCTTTATTTTCTTACAGGTGGTTACCCAGTTGTTCCAACACCATTTGTTGAAGAGACTCTTTGTTCTATTTCAAGTTCTTGGATCTTTTATCAAATATTAGTTGACCATATATTGGGGGGTATATCTCTAGATACTCTACTCTAACCCACTGGTCTGAGACTCTGTCTTTGTTCCAGTACCATGCTGTTTTAATCACTATGGCTTTATAGTAAAGCTTCAGATTAGGTAAAGAGATGACACCCAGCTTCTTGTTTTTCAGTATGTACTTGGCTAATCTGGGTCTTTTGTGGTTCCATATGAATTTTACAGTTGATTTACTAAGTCCTTAAAAAACCATGTCCAAATTTGGATAGGGATTGCATTAAATCTATATAGAATCTTAGGTAAGATAGTAATTTTGACTATGTGATTCTACCTACCCATGAACATGGGTTGTTCCTCCATTCCCTTAGGTCCTCTTCAATTTCTTTCTGAAGTGTTTTGAAGTTTTCTTGGCATAGGTCCTTCACTTATCTTGTAAGGTTCATTTCTAGGTACATAATATTTTTGGATACTATTTTAAATGGAATTGGTTCCTTAATTTCTTTTTCCTCTGCTTCGCTATTTGTATAGAGGAATGGTGCTATCTTTTGTGTATTAACTTTGTAGCCAGCAACTTTCCTTTATTAGTAATTATTTCTAGAAGTTTTACTGTTGACTCTCTAGATTTTTCAATGTATATTATTATATCATCTGCAAAAAGAGATAGTTTGAGTTCCTCTTTCCTTATTTGGATTTCTTTGATTTCCTTCTCTTGTCTGATTGCTACTGCTAGGACTTATAAAACTATGTTGGATCAGAGTGTAGACAGTGAACAGTCTTGCCTAGTTTCTGGATTTAGTGGAAATGCTTTCAGCTTTTTGACAAGGATAATGTTGGTTGTGGGTTTTTTATAGATAGCTGTAACTATCTTGAGGAAGTTTCCTGCCAGCCCTATTTTGCTGAGTGGTTTCATCACGAATGAGTGTTGGATTTTTGTCAAACGACTTCTCTGAATTGATTGATATAATCATGTGGTTTCTATGTTCCTTTTTGTTGATGTGGTGTATGATGTTAACTAATTTGCATATGTTGAACCATCCTTCTATCTCTGGGATGAAATCAACTTGGTCACGGTGTATAATCTTTTAGATGCATTGTTGGATTCGGTTTGCTAAATTTTGTTCAGGACTTTTACATCTATGTTTATTAGTGAGACTGGTCTGTAGTTTTTTCTTGGTGGTGTCTGTGCTATCTGGGAATGAGTGTGAGATTAGCCTTATAAAAGGAGTTAGGAAGGATTTCTGCCTTTTCGATGTTTTGAAAAATCCTGAGTATCAATGGTAGCAATTTTTCTCAGAATGTTTGATAGAATTCACCTGTAAAACCATTTGGACCTGGACTTTAGTTTGGAGGAAGTTTCTTAATTACTGTTTCAATTTCTTTATATGTAATTGACCTATTTAGGCTTTCTCTATCCTCCTTATCAAGTCTCAGAAGATTATATTTTCCCAGAAATCTGTTGGTTTCTTCTGGGTTCTCTAACCTGAGTACAGTAGTTCATAATAAGTCCTCAGGATGTCTTGTATTTCTTAAAGTTCTGTTGTAATCTCTTCCCCTTTCTTTTCTTTTTTTTTAATATCTGACTAGCTTGGGTTATTATGTCTTTGTCACTACTCTACTTCTTCAGACCTGGCTGCATGGGGTTTAGAAGTATAATTTCTGGGGTTATCTCACAACTCATGGAATTTTACAGTGTTAAATCATTTTAGGGGTCAGAGAGATAGCACAGTGGTAGGGCATTTGCCTGGCACGTAGCCCATTCAGGACAGACAGTGGTTCAAATCCCGGCATCCCATATGGTTCCTCTTTCCTGCCAGGAGTTATTTCTGAGTGCAGAGTCAGGAGTAACTAACCCCTGAGCATTTCTGGGTCTGAACCTCCCTCAAAACAAAAACAAAAGCCAAAAAAGTAATTTTAAAAATTAAAACAATAATGATTCAGAGTGAGGCCTGAACTTTAGAATCCCCCATGCACATGCTTCTCTAAGCCCCCAGGAACTGCCATATGTCTGAAATGAGAGCAATGCAAAATATACTTTAAAGATCTTAGGCTCTTTAACTAAATTGACTCAATCAGGTCTATAACTGTCTTGTTGACTTTGACCTCTGCAAAACAGCTTAAATTATTAGCTATTGATTTTAGAATTTTAATTCATTGTCTTCTTTAGCTCTCACCCAATTTCATCACATTTAGAGAAGGTCTAAGAAGGATCCAGAAGTTCAATGTGCTGGTTAACTCAATACAACTCACCAATACTAAAATAATGGGCTGTTTTCTTTACAGATTCTATACAAGGGAGTATGGTTTCCAGATCTAGCAAGCAAAGTATAGAACTGTCTCCCAAATAAAAAATATTTAAGAGAAAAGTTAGAATTCTATGCATTTTTAAACTAGTTGACGCTAGTCTTGAACAATCCTAGAACTTAATAAAAATAAATTTAGGTATAGAATAAATAATGATTATAGAGTGTCTTGTGCAATATTTAATGATTTTGTTTGCATCTTATTTGGCAATCTGGCAAGTGGGAACAAAACATAGAAATACATAATTCAGAGAGAGATGAGATGGAAAACTCAGGAACCTCAGAATTTTTTAATATAAACTTTGCTTCTGAGCTTTTCAATCACTTGTGAACTGTGACATATGTAAACAGCCAACACTTCATATAATAATCCCATAAGCCTGAAGAGTCAGGAATACAAGACAAAACACATTTAATAGCCATAGCAATCTTTTCCAGTGTTTTCAAAACCTAAATGAAGTGAGATCTAAAGCTGGGTCATGGTCCTAGTAGGTGGCTTCCATCTGGGTATAAATAATCTGCAGCAAAACTCTAAATTTCTCATCATGGACAACATAGACCTGCCAAGATTTCTATTCTAAATGCATTTTAGAGCAGAAATTAAAGTCCAAGGTACAAATGGTTGCAAGTTGTTAAGGTTCAGGTTTCCACAAGAAAGCTCAGATCACTATTTCATATACATTCTCTAAGTACATGTTAATTTATTGTTTTAATACATTGTTTTTAATTTAACTTTAATTTTATTTTATTCTTTTTAAAACACAAACATTGTACATATATAAGTTAACATATAGATGTGTTTTTCTAGCACCACAACCAGCTTTTAGTATGACTGCTTTGTCATTCATTTGTGTTCTGTAAGATTGAGCTTCATCACTGTTTTAGCAAGCTTGCTATGCAAAATATTTTATTGGAAGTATTTTGCATTTTATCAAAACAAAATTTAACATATAATTGGCAGTAAAAGGAAAGGAAGCTCTATTAAATTCTCTAAATACAACTTTAACACTGACAAATTGGATGGTTGTAAAGTTTTTTTAAAAAAGGATTTCCCATTTTTATCACTTCTCTGTAAAAGTGTTTTCTATGTTGATGATGAGAATTTTAAACATTAAAAAACCAATTAGGATTTGCTTGTTACCATTTCAATATAAAACCTGATAGAAATAACAATAACACTTGGAATGTGGAAAGTCACAAGAGAACAGTTCTCCCTTACTAGTAATAAGAATCAGCCAGATAATTTATAAAATAATAATTCTTTAAAAGGCAGTAAGTGTTCATGTTGTAAATAATCCTACTAAACCTATATCAAATGTGACAAAGACATTGGGAAGAATTACTATTATCCTTGGCCATAAAATTAATTCCTGCAACTGGAGTAGGGTCTTTGGCTTGCATGTAGTTCACTTGAGTTTGATCCCTAGCAACCCCACATAGAGAAGACTCCTAGGGGGATTGGGGAATGCAAGTCTGGAAGCAACGGTGACATAGCAATTAACTGGCAAAAGATTCTAGCAGGCATATAGGCCAGTTGTGAAACCAAAAGCACAAACAGCTTCTCTCTGTGACCAGAGGTCTTTATTAAAAAAGAGAAAGACCACCTCCAAGGTTTGAGAACAGGTAGGCTTAGAGGATCAATCCAGATGTATTTTCAGTCCATGACTGACAAGCACAAGTAAAGAAGAATTATCCTGAATAGAGTAAAACCTGGTTACTCCAACACTCCCATATCTTCCACCTAAGCTTCACAGGAGTAATCCATGAGCACAAAACCAGGATTAATTCTGATCACACTGAGTGTTGTCCAAAACCCAAAACAAAACAAAAACAAACAAAAAACGATGTTGTAAGTGAATTGAATTAGAATAGCTGAAACTCTAGCACATTTCTAAAGGGACTCAGAGTATTTCGGAGTTCAGACATTGGAGCCTTTAGTTACCCATTGGGGTCCCTTCTTGAGTATTCCTAGCACAGTCTTATGGTAGATGAGAGAACTTAGAGAAACACAATTCATAGGAGTGATGGAGTGCCCCCAGCCATTGATCCTGGTGGTAAAATTGAAGCAGCAATTGACTACCCCTGGGTGAGGTGCTTTATTGTCAAAGAAAGTGATCTCTCTCTCTCTCTAGGAGTTGTGCTGCAGTCCACGAAGCACTGTGGGGATTACCACATATGGACCTTATTGGGGCCCTTATCTATGCTGAGGGAAAGACTGGAAGGCTGAGCAGACTCCCAAATGCAAGTGATAAGAGCTTAACAACATCCAAGGGAAAGAACAAGGAAATGAAAAAGTGCACACAGACCTGGCAGGGTCCACAAGGCAAGGGTCCACAAGGGTTCACGATATGCATCTGGAAAAGGGAAGAGTAGATGAAAATAAGGCAAAAGTGCATAGAATCTACTAAAGAAAACAAAACTTCCATTTTCCAACTCATTTACAAGTTACAAACTTTTTGGAGTATCATTCACATTTCACTTCTTTTAGTGAATGCATTGCATACCTAATTGCACCTGAAACTCTCCTGGACTCCCTGATTTTTCCAGCATCCCTCAGAGGGATGTGATTGCCTGATTTGGGAAATACTATCAAGAGATGATTGTGATTATTTTATAAAGAAATGTGATCTTGCAATAAATTAGATCTAACTGAAATATCAACATTTATAGACCTAGATCATAAAAGAATAATTCATAAAATATTGGTCAAAATTCCTCTTCAAGAAGATAGAAAATATGGAGTATTTACCCAAAATACCATTGACATTGAGAAAGAGGATTGCCATGGGATTTAGTGCATCTATCTGTAGAAGTTTGGTGTGTCTGATAATTGGTCTTGTCTTAAAGTAGACCTTTCAGTTTTCTTAAGGCTCGTTTTGAGTCTGCAAAGTTTCTGAGCTGTTGTTTATCCATGAAGCTATGTATACTTCCTTCAAACCTAAACAAGAGTCTGACTGGGTGCAGTATTCTAGGCAAAGTATTTATTTCATTGAGTTTTGTCACTATGTACCACTACTGCCTTCTGGCTTTGAGGGTTTCTTATGACACGTCTGCTGTAAATCTTAAGGATTCTCCTTTGAATGTAATTTCCCTTTTTGATATTGCTGCATTCAATATTCTATCCCTATCTGTGGTATTTGTCACTGTGACAAGGATGTTTCTTGGGGAGCTTTTCTTCGAGTCTCCTTTAGCTGGTACTCCTCTACCATGCAGCATTTGGTTTCATGCAGTCTTTATCTCTGATAGTTTATCTTCAGTGATATCCTTGACTGCTGATTCTTTTTGGAGATTTTATTCCTGGGTATCTGGGACTCCAGTGATTCTTGTGTTGTTTCTGTTGAGCTTATCAAAGACTTCATTTTCATCTGTTCACTTTTTTGAGTAATTTTTCCATTGTCTGATCATTTACTTTAAGGCTCTTTTTCAATCTCTTCTGCTGTATGGAGTTGTGAATCTCGTCTTCCAGCTCACTAATTCTATCCTCAACTGCTGTTCCCCTGTTGGAGAAACTTTTCATTGACGTTTTCAATTCATCTACTGAATTATTCAGACCTGTTATTTCAGTTTGGAGTTTTCTGATTTCTACTTTTCCTATCCTCTTGACTCTTATTTGTGTTTTGTTCAACTCGACATCCTCCATATTTCCCCTCTAAACTCCATATCTGAGAGACTGACTAGTTGGTTGGCAGTTTTCAGGTCATGAGAGTTACCATCTACATTCTCAATGTCTGGTGTTGGCCTGAATTATTTCACCGAATGTCACACTTGTATTGTGAATTTTTCTACATATTGTGGTGGTATTCATTGGCTAGAAGATGCGCACAGCTGCATAGCTGTGCGGAGCAGCTGCACTCCTCTAGCTTCACCTTTTGTGGGAGGGATGTTCAACTCTAAAGAAGACGAGCCCTGGAAAAAGCAAGGTCCCCTGATTGTGACATCAGGGTGGGAATTTCTGCGAACCCACGCCTGCCTAGTGGGGCTGACTACGAAGAACTGTGAGTCCTGTCTTTTCTTTGTGTTTATTTGTCCTCTGCAGTCATCTGGACCTCGTGGCAGTGGGCCAAACAGGCTCCAAAAAGACTCGCTCTCCCAGAGGTCCATTCTAGGGCAGAAAAGCCCAGGAATAAAGTGAAAACCAGCAAGAGTGAGTACTTTGCAAAAGCAAGGTCCCCTGATTGTGATATCAGTCTGGATATTTCTGCGAACCCATACCTGCCTAGTGGGGCTGACTAGGAAGAACTGTGAGTCCTGTCTTTTCTTTGTGTTTATTTGTCCTCTGCTGTCGTCCAGACCTCGTGGAGTGAGCCAAACTGGCTCCAAAAAGACTCGCTCTCCCAGAGGTCTATTCTAGGGCGTAAATGCCCAGGAACACCTCATTAAAGTAAAAACCGACTAGAGCAGGTACTTTGCAAAAGCAAGGTACCCTGATTGTGACATCAGGCTGGGAATTTCTGCGAATCCATGCCTGCCTCGTGGGGCTGACTGAAAAGAGGCGGCAGAAGAGCACGGCCACTCCACTTCGCTATGTGGCCTTGCGCTCTTTCTAAGAAAAGAACATCATCGCAACAAGAAGACAAAAAAATCACACTAAGGACTGTGCTGGATCACTGAAGCCCAGCATTTCTCTCTGGACTGTCTTCACTGCTGTGTGCCTAGGCCCAAGATTTGATTCTTTGAGAGGCCTCATCCACGGAGGACTCCATTCCGTTGTAGGCAAATAAACACTCGGAAAGGGCAGAACCAGAGGTGTCTAGCTGCGCACATCATTTACCCAATGAATACCACCGCAACACGTAGAAAAACACACAATACTAGTGTGACAATGGGGAAACAATGCAGGCTAGCGTCAGACATAAGGAATAAAGATGACAATTCTGATGACCAGATAATGACCAACGAACTAATCAATCTCTCAGATAAGGATTTTAGAAAAGCAATATGGAAGGTGCTGAAAGAACTCAAAGAAACCATGGACCAAGTTGAACAGAACACTAATAAGAACCAAGGAAATATGATGACAGAAATCACAAAACTCCAAACTGAAATAACATGTCAACTAACAGACCTGAAAAACTCAGTAAATGAATTGAATGGTAAAATGGATGATCTCAACACCAGGGAAGAAGAAGCTGAGAATAGAATTGGTACTGTGGAAGATGAGATAAATAACAACTCTATATATCGGGAGAGATTGGAAAAGAAACTTAAAACAAATGAACAGACAACGGAAAAAATAGTCAAAGAATGGGAACAGATGAAAATAGAAGTCTATGATAAGATCAACAGAAACAACTTCAGAATCATTGGAATCCCAGAGACCCAGGAAGAAAATTTCCAGGAAGAATCAACAGTCAAGAACATCATTAAAGAGAAACTTCCAGAACTAAAGAATATATGTGATCAAATCTTGCAAGCCCGAAGAGTACCAACCAAAAGAAACCCCAGAAAAAATACTCCAAGACACATTCTAGCCACAATGACAAATCCCACAGATAGAGACATAATTCTGCAAACAACAAGATCAAAAAAGGAAATTACATTCAAAGGAGCATCCTTGAGAGTTACAGCAAACCTGTCCCCTGAAACAGTCAAGGCCAGAAAGCAGTGGTGGGATAATGTGACAAGACTGAATGAAATGAATGCTTCACCTAGAATACTGTACCCAGCAAAACTCACTTTCCGGTTTGATGGAAGAATACATGGTTTCACAGACAAAAAACAGCTCTGAAACTTTACACACTCAAACCCACGCTTAAGAGAAAAACAGAAAGACCTAATTTAAGACAAGACTAACCAAAAGACACACCAAATTTTGATATAAAGATGGCATCAAATCGCAGGACATTTCTTTCTCTCAATGTCAATGGACTAAATGCACCAGTTAAGAGACACAGAGTGGCTAAATGAATCAAAAAACTTAATCCAACTTTTTGCTGTCTACAAGAAACGCACCTGAATAGTCAGAACAAACATAGACTCAGAATAAAAGGCTGGAGGAAAATTATCCAAGGAAACAACACCCATAAAAAAGCTGGAGTGGCCATACTAATATCAGATAATGTAAAATTTATACTCAGGAAGTTTGTAAGGGACAAAAATGGACATTATGTATTAATCAAGGGGTATATAGAGCAGTAAGAAATCACTCTTCTAAACATATATGCACCGAATGAAGGTTAAGCAAAATATTTAATACAATTGTTAACAAAGCTGAAAAATAACACCAATAACAACACAATAATTGTGGGGGACATCAACACGACTTTGTCAACAATGGATAGTTCAACCAGACTGAAACCCAACAAGAATACAGTGGACCTGAGGAGAGAAATGGAAGAAAGAGGCCTAGTGGATATATATAGGACACTCCATCCCCAGAAACCTGGATACAC
>PVKC010004174.1:0-36436 GCA_004027635.1 Crocidura indochinensis | reverse complement strand
ATATATATATATATGCACACTCATGTGTATAAAGGAAAAATAGATAAAAATGAGTTTATAAAAGTAATTAAGGAAACAAAGTGATGCAGGAGACTACCTTAAATTTGGGAATAAACAGGTTAAGAGGTAATTTTAAAGAGACCTTCAACTTATAAAGGAAATATAGGCTTCCCCATTGTTTTTTGGATATTCCTGAGGGAGGTGGGATCCAGGGCACATTTTCATCACACACCCTGGTCTTGTTGAGTTCGAGTGTCCCTAAGCTTGGGAGCTGGGTGATGACTTATTGGGACAGGAGGTTGATCTTGCTACCTAAATGGGTTAATAACAGAGGTAAAGAGTGTTAATAAGGAGGGATATCAAATTGGGGTTGGCGGGTGAAGGGATAGTAGAATTTCTGGAGGGGGGGAGAAGGGCTTTTCATAGGAGGGGTTATATACACTATAGGCATGGTTCATTTACAATTACACTTGATCTTAGCCAAAAGACCGAGAAGTCATGTTCATTTACAATTTAGGTTTGACTCTCATAGAGGACTCCTCTATGTACTCATGCCCACATAAAGACAAACATTAGTGATTTATTCTTAAGGTGTTGTTAGAGAGGTCTGACCCTACTAGGATGGGTCTGAGTTCTTAAAACTAGTTGAATTAAGATAAATAATTAGCTTAGGTATAGCTTAAGAAAGTGAGGAAGGGAGAGCAAAAGATAAGAGAGAGGAGAACAGAAAAATAGATAAATATAGTAAAAATAAATTTAAAAAGATTTAATAAATCAAATTAAAAAGATTGGGTTGGTGGGTCAGGGGTGGAAGGTTTCCCCATTTTCTAGGCATTTCATCAGTGATGGAGTTGGGCCTTGCTAAGTGAAGGATACAGGGTTAAATAATGGCTGGAGCAGTTTAGGAAAGCCATAGCTTAGCTTTAGGTTTAGCATCTGGAGTATATGCGCCAATTTCTATATGATATCCTAACAATGAGGAAATGTCAACAACTAGATTAAGAGCAGTCTTACTTTACTACTTAACAATAAGATGAAATCAGAAGACACATTATCCTTTGATGGCTAATTACAGAAGACTGACCTTGAAAACCATGACTGAGTAGAATTTATCCTGGGACCAATAAAAAAAAAAAAAAAAAAAAAAAAAAAAACCCTAGTCTAGGCTTTGGCCTACGACCTGTACAACAACCAAGATATCTAATCCCAGAGGTCTGGCTGAGACAACTGCAACTGAGCAGAACTTCTGGAAACATAATGAAAGATTCTATCCTAGGCTCCATACTAGGATAGGTGCAAAAAACAAGTTCTAACCAAGTGTTAGAACAAAACTTCTAGAAACATAAAGCAAGACTTCACTCTAGTCACCAACCAATGACCTGTGTAAATACCAAGATCTTTAGCTACTGAGACCTGATTTTATCATCCATGACTGAGCAGAAAGCTTCCAGACAGCACGAAAGGACCTAGGGAAGAGAAAAACAGCATGTATAGAGCCTATAGTTATTCCTATGACAGTATGCTTCAAGGGCAGAGAAACCCTTTATCTCTTAGGCCAAGGAAATTCTCTTTTAAAACTCCCCAGTATTTATTGTGCCTATGCAAAAAAAACGCAAATTAATTTTTTTGTTATTGTTGTTGTTATTGTTGTATTTTTTCTTTTTGTGTGTGTGTGCACTTTGTTTTGTTTTTATTTCAAGACCATGGGTATTGTTTGGTTGCTGTCTTTATTACTGTGGTGCTTTTTGGCTTCTTTTGGTTGATTTTTTTGTATATTTTTATGTTTTTCTCCGTTTTTCCCTTTTTTCTTAAATTGATACTTATAACCTCTAGAAGGACTCCTCCTGTTTCTTTCTTGTTTGATTTTTAACCCCCATTTTTTCTTTTTCTCTTTTCTTCCCCTCCAAACATAAACACGTAACTTGAACCATCTTGTTCTGCCTCACAAATTGAGGCGGAAATGATGGAGGGTACCGAGACAAAACAGGTGTATGAACATTGAGTAGAAATAAAAAATGAACATACTTAAACACCAAATCCAAAGTCAATGACAACAGAATCTAAACTCAATCTACAACAAGTTAGACACAGAGGGGGGGCATTTATACTAGCAGCCCGGGGTCAAAGGAGAGAGATATGGGATGCATGCTAGCATCCCATGGATGGAGGGAGGACAACACTGGTGGTGGGAATGCCCTGATTCAATATCACTATGTGCTTAAAATATTACTGTGAAATATTTGTAATTTACTTTGGTCAAAATAAAAAAATTAATTAAAATATGCTCCAGGTTATTCTCAGAATAGGGCTTGGCTATTATGAAATTAAAGAGTCTGAGCATGGAGTATTAGAAAAGGAAATGCTCAGTTTTTAAGTTCTCAGAATTCTATATTAAAACAGTCTCAATTATGTACATATATTTTCAGGTTGCCACTAAAATGGAAATTTCTTCAAGATGTGGACTCTTTCTGTTACTCTGTTGTTTTAGAGCTTCAGAAAAATACATTTCATAGTAAATTATTTTGTTGACTGATTGCCCAGATTTTATTTACTGAATCTGTCAGGAAGATTTCCCTACTATAATGGGATACTAAAGAATCAAAAGATGCTTATATCAATGAAAATAAAACACTTTCTAAGTTGATGTGAGTAACTGAATACCAAATAAGGAAAAGATTTCAACTAGACTCAAGAAATGCAATGAATACTTCAATATAGGTTGATATTTTCCCAAACTGGAAGGTGTCTTTGAAGTTTCAAAAACCTGCCAGTAAGACTGAGGAATCATGTAAAGAAAAACAACTTATGAGATCCAACTTTGTGTCAGGAACTTAAGAGGTGAGATCACAACAAACTGGTTAGTTTTATAAAACCTTCACTCTTTCAGGCATTTATGTATTATAGGAACTTCATTGTGATGGAGTTAAAGTTTTATAAATTAGCTGGTGATTTTACAGTGCTGTATCTGGTTACTTACAAGATATATTTTGTATAAAATCTTGGAATACAAGCAAGGAACAGGAAAAGACATGTCTAGTCATAAAACCTAATGCAGAATAATCTCTATCATAGCAAGGATTATACAGGTATATGTGAGGATAGAGAAGAACAATTGCCTAAATACTGAAGATTTAGTAAGGATCTTCCTAAGAAATGTTATTGAATGTCAAACTCAATGTTCATTAGTAAGAACATATAGTGAGGATACTATATAACATTTAGTAACGAGACAGCAAGCATTTTGGATGAAAGCTTGAGAGAAAGTGACAATTGAGACAAGCTGAATTAGCACACAGATGATCTTGAACAGATTAAGAATGTGGATTTGATTTTGAAAAATAATAAGTTCAGTCAGTATAGTTTTGAAGTAAGAGGAAAGGTGATGAGTTACAGGAAATAGATTGTTTAAAAATTACTTTCTTAAGTTAAAAGATAGGACAATGGATTATTTTTTCTACTCTACTCATTTTTTCTTTCTACTTACTACTTTTTTTCCCTCCTAAGTTAGATAGATGTAATGAATTCATGTTTCAGGTTATTCTCAGGAAAAAGAAAATATAATGAAGCAAAGAAGTTCAGGACCTGATCGAGGTATGGAGTATAAGTAACAGAAATCTTTAGGATTTGAGTTAATTTGTGTGTGTGTGTGTGTGTGTGTGTGTGTGCTGTTAAATGATCTAATTTATCTATTCCCAACTTCCTCTTCTCTCCACTTTCGTTCTTCCTTCCTTCTCATTTATTCCTTTCCTCTAGTCCCTGTCTCTTCCCTCCCTCTCTTCTTCCAGTTCCTTTCCTCTTCTCTTCATTTCCCCTCCTTTCTCTTCTGTTCCCTTCCCTTCCTCTTCTCCCCTTCCCTCCATTTTTTCTCTTTTCCCTCCCCTTTCTTTTCTCTCCCTTTCCTTCCTGCCCCTCCTCTCCCCTTCTTTTCCCTTCCCTCCTCTCTTCCTCTTTCCTTTTCTTCATTTACCTCCCCTCCCCTCCTACTATCCACAATTGTCAGGTAAAATTCTCTTTCTATCTTGCTGTAAATAGACTTTCTATATGCGAGTTAGCTCATTTCTGGGTTTTCAATTATAGTTTATTGGTCTATATATTGTTTTGATTATCATCACTTTGCAACATAGTTTGTAATCAAAGAATATGATATTTATTTCCTCCTCCTTTTTATGAATGCATTACATTTTGTTTAAATCATAATTTCTAATTGGGATATTTTGTGCTTTCATATATAATTTTTTACAAATACAAATTTGGGAAAGATATTTTGATAGAGATTTTATAAAACTTCTAAATTACATTAGATATTGATCCTCTTGTTCATGAAGACAGGATATAGTTTTATTCTTCATGTCTTCTATTTTAACAAACACTTAGTTTTAATGAATAAAACTTGACTTCCTCTATTAAGTGCACTCTGAAATAGTTTATTTTTTGACAGTCCACGTTCTCTATTTTTATTCAATATAGTAGTAGAAGTTCATGTTACAGTAATTATTCAAGAAAATCAAAGGGATCCAAATTGGAATAGAAGTTCTATTAACACTATTTAGAGAATACATGATAACTTACATAGAAGATCCTAAGAGTACACAAAAATACTGCTAGAAAAAAATACTCCAGCACAGTAATTTGCTTTAAAGTCAATTTTCAGTTTTATATAGTTGTATTCTAGATACAAAAATGATTTCGAAGAGAAAGATCAAGGAATCGAGCCCATTTAAAACGGTAATCAAAAACATGTATGGGGCTAGAAGGATAGCACAGCTATAGGGTGTCTGCCTTGCACATAGCCAATCCCGGAAGAACCTTGGTTTAATCCCTATAAATGAAACTGTTTGTTTTAGTTCTTGTTTTTCTATTTCACATACTTACAAAAATACAATTGTCTTTATATTCTCTCACATTACTCTTCATTTATTATTTCTAGTAGCATTTTTATGGATTTGAGTTTTTATAAATTATGCAATGGTTAACATTTTACTCTTCTCCTAATATGTTCTTTGACTTTATTTTTATTGCATAATTTCTCTGGCTAGGATTTTCAAATATTTTTTAACAGTGGTAGTGAGAGTGAGTATTGTTATCTTATTTCACCATCTCAGGTAAACTTTTTTTTTTGCCTTTAAGTATGATGTAAGTTATTGATTTATCACATATTTATTTTGTTATGTGTTATGTTGAGATGTGCTCATCTATTCTTGGCATATGGAATATTTTTAAATAATAAAGCGTTAAATCTTCAACAGGAATTTTACTTCAGCATGTGATTTTTATCTTTTCTTGGCTGATAGTGTACATTTTTTTATTTAACTGAATATGATTAACTGTCCTTGAATACTTGGTCTGAATTTCACTTGGTTATGATGAACGATTCTTTTAATGTATTGTTGGATTCCATACCATGAATTTTGTTTATATCTTCATCAGAAATTTAGGTCAATAATTTTCTTTTTCGCCTTTGTCTGCTTTGGGAATTGTGATAATTTTCACCTTGAAAAATGTGAAAAGGAATTTCCCCCTCATTATATAATGAAAAAATTAAGAAAAATGATTAAAAATTAAGAAGTTTTAGTGTATTTATTAATAGTTTGGAATGATTAATTAAATTAGGAATTTTTCTAATTCTGAGTTTTTGTTCACAGGCATTAATTTGAGTATTTTTTCACTTTTTTGGGGTGGTTGGGCCACACCTGATGGCACTCAGGGATTACTCCTAGCTATGGGCTCAGAAATAGTTCTTGACCATATGGGAAGCCAGGGATCCAAACAAGGTCCTGGGTCAGTCATGTGCAAGGCAAACGCCCTACCACTGAGCTATCTCTTCAGCCTCTTCACTTTTTATTTAGTGTGTTTAAACTTCCTTCCTGGGTCAGTTTAGTTGTGATATTATTAAAAATGATGAAGTTCTCCTAAACTGTAAATAGTTATTTATAATAGTCTCATGATCTTTTCCATTTCTTTGGTACCTACGTTCACTTCTTTTGTTCTTTTTCTTAGATTTCATCTTTTTTTGTTAGTCTAGGTTTGTTTTATTCTTTTAGAGAATCATATTTAATTTTAATAACCCATTATACCTTCACTCTTTTTATTTTTGATTTTGAGACACACGTGGCTGTGCTTTTGGCTTACTCTAAATGTAGTGCTTAGGGTTCATTCCTAGAAGTGCTCAGAAAAATCATAGTCAGCGTCATGGACTAAAATGATTGACAACATGAAAACCCAGTGCGTTAATCTCTGTTCTACCTGTGTGATCCTATGTAATTTATTCTTGAGATTATTCCATGAGTACTTAAAGGCAATGTGTTTTTCACCTTTTATGTGTATATCTGTGCAATTCATCTGATAAATCACTTCATAATAAATGTTATGTTATCCTTAAATCTTATTAATAGGAGCTAAGCATTGAAATGGCCTTCTGTTTTTGTGTTTCAGACAACATACTTATTTAGAATATGTTAATGTTTGTTTTATACATTATCTGACCTGTGCTGGGTATGACTATATTCTTTTTTCTTATTTTATTTATTTTTATTTTATTTAATTAATTATTATTACATTTTTGGGTTTGGGGGGCACACCCTGTGACGTTCAGGGGTTATTCTTGGCTATGCACTCAGAAATCACTTCTGACTTGGGGGACCATCTAGGACACTGGGGATCGAACTAAGATCCGTCCTAGATCCTCCAGTGCAAGGCAAATGCACTACAGTTATGCAATCACTTTGGCCCATCTTGTTTCTTCTTTTAATAAAATTAAGTAGTTCTTATAAGTTTTCTTTATTTAAAAATGAAATTATTACTCTATTCCTTTCAACTTTAGTTGTTTATAAAACTATCTTCAAGTTAAGAAATTTTTATTTTGAAAGTTTAAGTCAGAAACAGACAGATGGGGGCCAGAGTGATAGCACAGTGGTAAGATATTTGCCTTGCACACAGCTGACCAGGGATGGACCTGGGTTCAATCCCTGGCATCCTATATGGTACACTGAGCTTGCCTGGAGCGACCTATGAGTGCAGAGTCAGAAATAGCCCTTGAATGCAGCCTGGTGTGCTCCCTAATAATAATAATAATAATAACAAACACACTGATTATAATAATATAATATAATTATAATAATAATTATATAATAATTATATATTATATAATATTATTACACTAATAATAAACACACTGATTGTTGTGTATGTAAACATTTTAATGGGACTATTATGTTACTGACCCTACCCTGATAGGTGATTGTGCCCTACCCTAGGATGTGACCTGGCATTCTGCTCCCACCCTATGGTGGTACCTGATTCTGCTCCCACCATTGGGTGGTACCTGGTTCTGGGGCATAAAAGCAAGGGTCTATGAAAGGCGAGGGGCTTTTTCCCGGGACCTATTCTTAGGCCTTTTGGCTTCAGCCTCTTCACGGAATAAAGAGCTGTTTTCTTCAGAAGCCTGACTGCCTGTTGGCTTTCTTCCCGCCGCATTCACCTCAGAACCGCTGGCTGAACAGGGTAAGATGCGTGGTCCGAGCTGGAGGAGAAAGGCCTCATCCTCCATCCCTCTATCAGTCAACCTCACCAGGGGCTGACTTGCAACAACTGATGCTATGATTTTTATTCAAGTGTTTATTTATTTTGTTTTTACAAATAGGATCTATTTGGTGAAAAATTGTATAGCCTCAATATTTATAGTGGCAAGATACTATTTCTAAATTTGCTTTTTTATTCTATTAATATTTCTTTTTATGTTAGGGTAACACTGATTCACATTATTTATTTTATTATTATGATCTTAATTTCACTATTTATTAGACTCCCCAATTTTCTGTCATCAAGATTTATATGAAAAATGTTCTGCTAAATTTTTGGTCATTTGTTTTGTTTATCTAGTACTGAAGCACCATGGCTCTCATTTTGAATTTTGTTGTCAGAATTTGGGATAAGAAAAAGTAGAACAACCAATTATTATGTCCCCTTAGTCACTATTATTTCCATGAATGTGCTAAGTAAAATATAAAATCCCTTTTCATCACTGCTTTTGTGGCCCAAAATGGTCACAATCTGAGCATAAAATCTGTCTTATCAAATCCTTCTACCAGATTTAGCTTCAATAGTGTATACTCATAGACAGATTGATCCTAAATTTTCAAGGAACAGGGGAAGAGACTACATGCTATGCATGCCTGCTAAATTTGCTAGGATTCAATGTCTGGTCAAAGCATCCAGTTCAGAAAGTCAAAGCTCTCTGAAGGAGCTCTTGAGTATCATATTGTTTTGGATTTTTTCCAAATTCCTGGCTATGCCTTTGCTTGAATGCAGACCACACTGCCACAACACTCCTGTGTGCCAGATCAGAAATGCAGAGCAGATTTCTATAGCCATCTGTGGTGGGGGTAGTTTAACTGTAAAGCTCTACTTTCCTGTATTTCTATGTATTTGGGAAAGGAACTCAGCCTAACACTCTTTGCTTGCTCAAATCATTGGGTTTCAGTGTCTGGTATCAGCAACAGTACTGGGAAGCCACACGAATCTACCTCACTAGAATCCTCCAGAACAGAGTTTTTCAGAAAATCCTGGCCCTCCCTTTTCCCATGCATATAACATGGCATTGTGTCTGTTTACTTCTCCATGATTATAGTTAGAGCCTGGATATCCCACTTCTAATTCTGCCAATGCATTGGTGTAAATTGATCATGTTCTAAAATTAGGTCAATTAAGGTAGGATGATACATTTAGTTTCTAGTATTTTGTATTTTGCATTTTGAGGATTTCATTTTTTTATGAAGTTTATGCAGACATGTTTTCTGGGTGCGTCTATCATTCTTTGCAATAGAAGAACATATGTTTTAAGTGAGAAGGAGGAGAAAGTGGGTAGGAGTGCTGCCTAATGATCTCTGAGATATGGTTTCTATTTATCTTTGGAGTCTGCCAAACTAGCAGAGAGGGAAAAATGCAATGTGATAATGATCTCTCTAGGAATTTATATATATTTGCGGAATTTTACGTCAAATATTTGACACTCTGAATTTCCCTGTGGATGAGCCAGGCATAAGGATTAAATGCAGGGATAAAGTAAATCAAAAATCCAAATTGTGGCCCTATGGTGATTAATTTTACCTATCCTCTGTAGTCACAGAAAATGATTCTTAAAACTCCAATAAAATTGGTTTTTTTTTCTAGATGGAAGAAAAAATTCACTGCATAAAGACTAAAATCAAAACTCCTTGCTGGAGAAAATAAATTTCTTCATGTCTAGCTTCATAAGTTACCTTGTATGAATTTCCCTTTTACTATATTCTCATGAAGTTATTTTCTCTCCTGAAAGAATCATGGTGTTTTCCACAACTCAATGCCATTTAAAATTGTCTTCTTGCTTTTGTGATGTGCAATGTCACTTGATCTTATTAGCTCATTATTCTAAGATCCTATATTGAATTTTCTTTGACGTCTTTGAAATTCTTTATGTTTTATTCTTCTATGAATTGACAATGTTTTTATACCACTATACTCATCACATATTTTCATATAATACTTAAATTCAACTAGATAATATTGACATTTTGATTTTCTCAGTGAACTAAAAGCTGCCAATGTGGAGGGTCTGGTATTAAACGAACAACTTACCACAGTTCTGTCCTCTTATAACCTACAAGTAATCACCATCATATTGGGTTAGTAGTATGTGTTTCAGTTATACACATGAATAAATAGGAAAAAGAGAAGGCTACTAACATTTTGAGTTGATAATGAAAAAAGTAAACAGAATGTAGTGGTTCATGTATACTAGACATGGTGGTAAGAATTTGAAGCTGAATGAAACAGATAAATTTCTCTTAAACATGTCTGCATAAACTTCTTCTAAACCAACTATTATATTTAATGAATTGTGAGAGCCCTTTATTGTAGACTCTGATTAATTAAAGAATAATATATCCATAATGTATTTTAAAAATAAGAGTCAAGTGAATTATAAAATATTTATACCTTTTAAAATACAAAAAACAGTGAATTATAGATTAATAAGATTCTTTCAGTAATTAAATATTTTGTTTATGATATATCGGTTGACTTTTTAGGAATTGTTTCATTTTATAGGTATAGTATCACTGTTTTAAGATAATATGCTAATTAAAATTCACTACCATTATAGCTAGGGAAAGTTCTCAGAGATAAAAAATCAATAATTTTTCAAGTTCAGAGATAGAGTCTATCGGGTAAGGCCCTTATCTTGTAGGTGGTTGATCCAGTTCAATTCATAGCACCCCATATGGTTCTCAGGAGTGATCCCTGAGTCTACACCAAGAAATATGCATTCATTAGTACTGTGTGGAGCCCAAACCTAAAGCCAGTACATTTTCTAATATTACATACACTTCAGAAAAAAATAAATTAAGGATTTTATCTTGAAGCACTACTACCAAATATTGGTATTTCTACACAGAGTTTTGAAATGTTATACTTTATATTTTTATATTTGTATTTTATATATTTTATATATGTACTTTATATTTTTATATTAACTCATATAACATATGAGTTCATAGAAACACACAGAATATACCCTATGAGGATAAAGATATATACAGTCTTGCAAGATAATAAAATAAAGGAAAAAAGATTCAAGGGTCAGTAAAAGAAATTTAAGAAATTTATGTACATGAGTAGAGAGAGATAATATGTCAGTAAATGTTATTTTAAGAAGACTAGATTGGAAGAATAGTCTCATCTACTCTTCTATTTTATAATTCTTTCAAATCATTCAAGGAATGCATCCAATAAATTCTTTGACAACATCTGGAGAAGAATAAAAAAATTTAAATCTTTGCATAGTGTCCAATATGGTGAAAACTCAAAATAACAATCTGAGGGATATTTGAAGAACATAGGCATGTTAGGAAAGAGAATGAAGAAATAAGGTATGTTAGCACAGGTAAATGCTGACATTTTGTGGCGTTAACATGCATAGCATTTATTATTTTAAAAGTTATCTTTGAGTACTATCTCTATTGCAGGAATCTTCTTGGCACAGGGATATAGAATATGGGCGATAAGGACTTATAAATATGACACTGTGTTCTAAGTGCTATAAGAAAGTAGTTATATGGCACACTTAAGAATAAACTTTAAATATTTGGAGGCTCATGTAAGGAAAGGGGGCAAAACCAGAATACTAATCCCAAATAATATTAGATTTTCTTCTAGAGCCAACATACACATACAATAGAAAACCAAGTTTTACCTTCAGGTCGCATAAGGGCAAAGTTTCTTATTGTGTGAGGATAGGTTTTAATTGAAACTCATTTAGAAATGTGTGAAGAGAGATAAAGAAAGAAATAAGTATTTAAGAGTGAACACAGACCACTCCATTGAGGAATTAAGCAAACCGGAAATAAAAATAACTAGAGATAAGCAAGCGAGATATGTTTTCTAGGGAGAACACAGACTTGAAGTGCAAGCATAAGGGGAAGAACTTTCTAAATATTATGGAAAAACATGGCAGCAAACCATTGATGGGAGGTTCTCCAATTAAGGTATTAAAGCCACTTGGTGGGATGTTGTTTAAGAACATATAACAATTGTTCAAACCTTTAAAAATATTTGCCAATTCAGGTTCATCTTATTCTAAGAGCAAAACTGAATTCAAATGAGCAACACACAGTTGTATTTACCATAGTCATTATCATGTCTCTAGACATCTAAGAAGATTGATGCTGCCTTTGAAGTCTATATGAGAAAACCTAGTCAGGAATTGTGTCTAATCATACTAGCTACCGAATATATGAGTCCCTTGGGTAGAGCAAATCAGAGCCCCTTAGGGAAATGATGAGTCAGAGATTACAAGCAGAATTTGTGGCATTACTGCCTCCTGAGTCCTGTGGTACATAGCATTAAAATAGACTGAAAATATTATATTATATTATATTATATTATATTATATTATATTATATTATATTATATTATATTATATTATATTATATTATATTATATTATTATATTGATAGAATATTCCTCAATAAAAACACATTCATTTTCCTAAGACAGATAAATCACTTGTGATTTTCTTCTCCTATGTTTTTCTTTCAGTATGGGGAAAAAAAAAACCTACCTGCCAAAAAGTATCTAAAAACAAGTATACGTTTGGAGAGAAGCTGGAAGTTCCTTTATCAAAGGTCATCCCCACTTAAAATATTTGCCTAATTGGTGGAATTGGAAAAATCAAGTCTTCCAAAATATATAGTCATGTACTTGGTGAAGAACTTAAAGGTTTAAATTCTCAGCAAGTTCTTATTTTCACTGAGAAACTATAGTCAAGAACACAAATGGCTTTAGGTAGTAAAGAAAAACTATTGCCTAAAGTATGAATTTCATTTAATAACTCAAATTTGTTTTGTTTCCCCCTTGAGTTTTAGCATGCTAAGACTGAGATTTGAATGCTAAATCTAGGCCAACCAGCTTTACACAAAGAATTCCTAGCCCTAGGGTTTTGGAGGTTATTTAAAAGACACTTGTAATGCTAACAGCTTGTGGAGTTAACATGCGTAGAATTTATTATTTTATAAGTTATCTTTGAGTACTACCTCTATGGCAGGAATTCTATTGGGCACAGGGAAATAGAATATGGGGTATAAGGACTTACAAATATGACACTGCATTCTAAGTGCTACAAGAAAGTAGTAATATGGCACACTTGACATAAAGAAATGAACAGATCACTACGCATTCTAAGTGTGTATGCCTATGTTAGGGGGATATTGAAGCTTTTACTAGAAAAATTTTAAATTATTATAATGTGACCTTGGTGTTAAAATTTATTTCTTTACAGTAAAATGTAAAAGGGAACTCCAGAAGGAGTACTATGAAAAGTTATGAAACTGTGAAATTATGGCATATTTAATAAAACCAGAACATGGCTAATAGTATGCAGAAAATGATCATAGATGATAGTACAGAGCAAGAGGTCCTAATATGCACAAACACAACCAGAAAAAAGAAAAGGGAAGTTCCATGATCAAATTTTATGATTTATAAAGAAAGTGTCCTCTATGATTTATAAATGTAGATGCAGAAATGGCATTGAAGAGAAAAATGGAATCAAATCTATAAATACAAGTGAAAGTTGGTTACAGGTACTGGGAGAGATTACATGAGATTGAAGACACACCTTGCATGCAGCTGACTTCAGTTCAACTCCCCAAGAACCCAAGCATCATTATGTGCAGCCCTGGAAGGCATATGAGTCATTTCTGACACTAAAGGACCAGTTACTCCATCCCTCATATAAAGTCATTTGGCCTGGTTAGTCAAAAATTGGCAGGATGTGGTCTTTGGTCTCATGAGCCCAATTAGGGAGACCCCAAAAGAACAACAAAAACTGAAAAGCATGTGTGTGTGTGTGAGCACACACACACACACACACACGCAATTTGTTTACAAAACAATAAAGTGTGTGGCATAATCTATCCTGGGTAAACCCACAAGAAATACAATGTGTTAACCCCAGCACATACACTGCTAATGGAAATATAAATTGAGAAAAATCTTCAGAAAACAATTTATTAATATATAGAATTTTTGAGTTGTATCTTGCAGATATATTCACAAGCATACAACACAATAGGCTTTCTAAGCAATTGCCAGAAACCTGAATGTCCACCCATAAAGAACTAACCAAATAAAACAGCATAGATCATGTAATATAAAAGAATCAATAGCAAAATGAGTACAAGGCAACTATATATAATATATATATATATTAAAATTGAAGTTGTCAAGGCACACTGATAAATAAAAGTAGAGTGGGTTCTGTGCATATTAACTAACTAGATTAAATGTTATTTTACCAGTCATAATTCTGTTAGAAAAAGCTATGAAAGCTAAACCAAAATAAATATCATCATTTGAAGAAGTGAAGAGCCACAAAATCATTGGCAATTTGTAGGTCTAAGATTTGAAAAATGGGGGCCTGGGAGATAGCATGGAGGTAAGGCCTTTGCCTTTCATGCAACAGGTCATCGGTTCGAATCCTGGTGCCTCATATGGTCCCCCGTGCCTGCCAGGAGCAATTTCTGAGCATGGAGCCAGGAGTAACCCCTGAGCACTGCCGGGTGTGACCCAAAAACCAAAAAAAAAAAAAAAAGATTTGAAAAATGAGAAAATATAAAGAAATGAGATCAGTTTTCAGGTTCTTTTATTAAAAAAATAATAAGTCGACTCTTCTGGAATAGGTATCTCAAAGGCTAAATGTTTCATGAAAGGAGTTAAAGTGAGAGGCATGATAGCCGTTCAGTAACAATATTTCAAGAGCAATAAAATGGAAAAAAATAAGGGGAGAGGACGAGAAAGAAAAGAAAAATGCCTGTCTTGGAGGCAGGCAGAGGGACACTGGGGACATTGGTGGTAGGAAATCTGAAAATATGCACTGGTGATGCTGGTGAAGTCATATGTTATGTGACTAAAATTCAATAATGAACAACATTGTATCTGTGGAACAAAAAATACCGTGAACCTTACACTATGTAACCACAGTGTTTAAATAAGTTAATATAAAATAGTTAAAATATATAAAATATTTAACTTTGTATGAAATGTTAGACTCCTCATACTATGTGACATGATTCTAATAATAATAATTTAAAAACTTTAGTATAAATTGAGAAATTAAAAGTCACAAAAGTGATAAAGATATGTAGTTTTCCCCATTATACCACTATGGAACTTGAAGCAAGCTAATTAACTGAACCCTTCAAACACATGAGTTTCTCTTTAAGTAAGTCATAGGAAGATCATTAGTATAAAAACGAGGTTCACATTTTGGGAAAATCTAGTCCCTTCTCTTTTTCTAGGTAACAGTAATCTCACTTCTGCATTATTTAGTATCTCTTGGAGTCAGGAGTGAACACTTTTCATATCACATTGGAGCTGATTTGTTTTCTAAATAATATCTAAATAACTGTATTTTCCAGCATATAAGACAACTGGGTGTATAAGACAACACCATACTTTTCCTGTTAAAATATAGGATTTGGGCTATATTCGCCATATAAGACTACCTCTCTTTTAAGACACACCAAATGAAAATTATAAAACATAAGAGAAAAAGAGTAGAACCTTCAAAGGTTAACAGTCTATTCTTAATAAAGCTAGTCTTTGGAGTGCCAACAATCATTTTACATTTGTCATTTTTAGTGAGTGACTGTGATTTTTTAATTGTGATCTACATTGAGAGAGCAGGGAGAGGGGGCTCCTCCAAGAGCAGCTGGTTATGGTGCAGTGATTAATATGATACCTAGAGGGAGACAGAGTGCCTTCTCTTTTTCTCATAAAAGCTAAACAGAGGACTGAGCACTGGAAAGCCACAAACCCGGTGGTTGGATGAGATATGACGCTAGGTAACTCAACTCAACTCCTCTGTGTGCCCTGAAAGATTAATCAGGATAAGCAGAGGTCTGAGTGATGACGCCTGGCAGCTGGATGGGATGCAGCGGTAAGAGGAGGGCGATCACTCGTCCCTGAAGCTGGAGTAAGTTTCAGTATGCTGTATACCAGTGTATAAGATGACCCCTGACTTTTAAGAAGTTTTTCATGGGTTAAAAAGTCATCCTATATGCCGAAAAACATAGTATATAGATTTTATAATCACTCTTAAGTAGAGTGACTATACCTAAGTCAATCTCAAATTGTGGGAAGTCTGAAGGCCTTAAAAATACATGTAGTTGACAGTTACTTTAAGGTCACTAGAATATTTCTACTTAATTTCCCCCTTTTTGTCTCTAACATAATTTTTCAGGCAGGGAACCACTGATATCTAAATAGAATGTTCTATATAAAAATGCTTCTTCTGTAAAAAAGACAATATTTGATAATATAACTCATCTCTCTTTTTTCCTACTAAGAAAAGAAACCAATGCTTAATGATACTGTAATAATCTTATAGTAACAGAAGATATAAGCATATAATAATAATATCAATTAGACTCTAATTTTAATTACATTCTGTAGCTATTTCATTTAAATATCATACTGCTTACTTAAAGCTATGAAAGCCAAGATTAGGAAGCTGTTGAGTCATAAAAGTGAGGTTAGTTCAAGGTAGACTCTGAATCCAGTAACTTGGACTGGAGGAATCTTCCCTCAAATCTTAAAACTGAGAACAGTTTGGATTCTTGATGGCAACGTCTACCCCAGATTATTTTGGATCCCATTACATTAAAAATACATCTCTTATTAGTTTATACTACTGTAGTGAAGTTTCCTTGCAGTTGATGGCAGTCATGGATTTGATTTGGTGTGTTGTGATACACAAGAGAGAATTCTGGGCTGACTGCCATATGAGCTTGGTTCAAGTTCAAACTCTGCTGGATAACAAGCTATATACCTTAAGGAAGTCACTTACATTTCCTGGGTTCAGTGTCCTCACCTTCCAAAGAAAGAAACTAAGTAAGATTTCTTCCTAGCCTTTTATAAAGCTACCTTTCTCATACTTGTTTCTCAGGCTGCAATTTAGCATTTCCTTATGTGCTAATTGCTGCTTCAAAAGACAAATATGAAGCAAAGCTTGCAATGCAAAATCTCTCCATTCAGATGGCCATGACAAGAGCAATATCTAAAACTGGCCTCTACTTCATTTACATGTTAGTTATTAGAATTACTAGCTTATGAATATCACCTAAGAACTAACACTTGTTAACATACTACTGTAAGAAACCATCTTGCCTTATATTCTTAATGCCTTATGCATTAAACTATCCAAGTACATGGAATTCTATTTAATTTTATTGAAAAGCCTTACAAAGTGCTAGAATCAGCAATAGTATGAGTTATAGAGAGTTCAGCTAAGAGAATACAATTTTTTCAGGTCAACAACACATGGTAACTGAATTTGGTTCTTTATTGGTTAGTCCTCAGAGAGGCTGGAATCACTATAAATCATCGTTTTCATTTCAGTATGAGAAATTGTCTGCTCTAACAAAATGTCAAGGCTAGATAGACAGCTAAATAAGCTAAGTGCGTGCTTTTGCATGTTTGATCCCTTGACACTACATGGTTCCTTGAGCACCATCAGAAGCAATCCCTGAACATCATCAGCAGTGACACCTAAGCAAAGAGTTAGGAGTAGCCCTTGAGTATTGCCAGGTGTGGCCCCAAACAAACAAAAAAGTCAACAGATAAGATACCACCACAGAGGCCGGAGCAATGGTGCAAGCCATAAGGCATTTGCTTTGCACGCGCTAGCCTAGGAAGGACAGTGGTTTGATCCCCTGGCGTCCCATATGGTCCCCCAAGCCAGGGACGATTTCTGAGAGCATAGCCAGGAGTAACCGCTGAGCTTCACCGGGTGTAGCCAAAAGAAAACAAAACAGGACCTACAACTACAGAAACCTGACAGCAACAACTTTGAGACTAAAGAGCTGACCACCAAGAATGACTAGGGGCTTGGACAACCGAGTATGCCTGGAGCCTTGAATTGTTCTTAATCCAAGGTGCTTCGGGGGTAAGATTTCCCTGTTTTTTAGGCCAAAGGTGTTTATTTCCAATTTCTTCCATATTTTGCTGTGCCTACTCAAACGACAATTGCCACACACACACACACACACACACACACACACTCACTTTGGAGAAAAATATGGGAGCATACTAAACCAACGGCTATTGATACAGTAAGTTTCACAATAGAACAATTAATGAACTCTCTTCCCTTCTTCCATTTTCTAAATTCTGTTCTTTCTATTTAACTTTGCTTTCTGTCATCCTTAAACAAATGTATTATGACCAGTTATGTCAATAATGTGATACATTTTCTTTAAATAAATAATTAAAAAAAGAAAAGAAAAGAACAAAACAAAATAAAGAAAAGATACCACCACAAACATAAACCCCAATACATGCCAAAGACGTTCTTATAACCACAGTAGCATGTGTAATATAAAATCCACACAAGATCTCTCCCTCACTGGTCAGCTCTCAGGATTTCTCTTACCATTGCTAATTAAGAAAATGCTACGTAAATTATGTAAATGCTACATAAATTAATGGTTTCTTTGACGAGTTTTAAGGTTTGTGAAAGTGTATAAAGTATATTATATACTTAAGTATATTATATACTTAAGAATTATTGTAACCATATTACCCAAACCATAATAAATTTGATTCTATTTTTGTTTTTAGGGCCATATCTAGTGGTTATCAGGATTTATCCCTGGATCTATGCTCAGTAGACTATATGCAATGAAAGAAATGGAACCATGAGCCAGCCTTGTGCAAGAAGAGCCTTTAATCTTGTATTCTACCAGTATCTCTCCAGACGTAATTTTTTAAAAGAAGATATTTAGGAGCTATTTGAATGCATCTGGAAGGACTGAAGCTTCAGTGTCATTATGTTCAAAAGACATGAAAGGTTTGTTTCACTTTTGAATCAATCAGGGTACTTTATAAACCTTGAGTCCAGAATTTACCCCTTAAATCAGAATGTCTAATACATGAATTACAGGTACTTTTATGTACAAACTCATCTTGACCATATTTATTTGTTTATTCAGGAGAGAGCTTGATATTAAGTGAAAAGAAATAACTTGTCCAATAATTTTCAAACTGGGCTTGCTGATTCATTTTGACTTTTTCCATCATATAAAAACCATCTCATATTCTGAGAATTATAGTCTTAAACAACGTTAGCAATACTCCAAAACCATCATAGAAAGTTAAAACAAATATTTTGAGTGAGATATCTTGATAATCAACCAAGAACATCTCATGTTTATAAATCCTACTGTGAAAAGCAATTAGCCAAGTAGCCCAGGATCTGAAGAATGACTTAATATATAATATGGAGAGTATGGTGGAATGAGAGCTGAGTACTCAAAGGAAAAGAAAGGAGTGTAAAGTACTACATTTGCTGAGTCTCTTCTGCTCTATGAAGGTCAACAAACTACAAACCCTCATGAATTATATAATCTTTAAACCCAGATTATTTGCCTGGCATTTAAGAATAGTTCTCTTGGTTGCTAAAATGTCCAAGAACAGATGAATAGATAGAGAAACTGTAGTGTCTTTAATGATGTAATCCCATGGAGCTATAAAAAATTAAAGAAAGCATTTTACAGCAACATTGATGCAAGAATGATTCATATTTAGCAAAGTAAGTCAGATGAAAAGAAAAAGCAGAATTACTTAATGTATTGGGGTAGAAAGAGAATGTAGTGAGTAAAGTGCATGTCTTGCACACAGTAAACCTACCATCAATCTCTGGTATTCCATATGGTCTCCCTAAGTCCCATCAGGAGTACAGAGCAAAAAAGTAAATCCTGAGTATTGCAGGTGTGGTAAAAAAAAACACAAAAGAAAATATAAAATAATTACCTCACTAATATGTGGTCCATAGAGAAGACAAGGAAATGGAGGGTATTAACTAATGGGAAACCTTGGTCCTTACAGTAATTAGAATAATACAATATGTGGAAGTAAAATGGGAAATGCTGAGGTAGACTGGAATTAACATAAAGACATTTATTCAATTCTTGGGCATTATAAATTCAATTAAAATGAATTTTATAAGGAGACAGGATGGTATCAGAGGGAAACTTGGTAGATTTAAAGTTAGCACATTGGAAGTCTGAGACTCTCAATAGTAATATTACTGTAAGTCATAGTGCATCCAAGACAAGATAGTTGTACAAACTTTTAGTTGAAAAAAATGATCATACTTGAACTCCAAACCTAAAGTCAATGACAACAGAACTGACTCCCAATCTACAACAAACTGTACAAGTGAGGATCAGTTACACTAGCATTCTTGGGGGGGTGTGGGGGGAGAGGCAGATATGGGATGTATGCTAGGAACAGGGATGGAGGGAGGACAATACTGGTGGTGGGATTACCCCTCATTTATTGCTACTATGTACCTTAGATATCACTGTAAACGATTTGTAATTTACTTTGGCCACAATATTTTTTTAAATAATAGTAATTGTCAAGTTTGGTAAATAGTTACTGTTTCAAGATAGGTGACTGTCAATTTTCCTACTTTTTTTCTTTTGTCCACCTGCTTCTTTCCTGGAGCACTTCGATATTTCTTTAGTTGAGAATACAAAGAGCTACCACATGTAACAGTGGAGACATTGAAATTCACCTAGTTCTCCTGAGTACTCATTAGCAATAATCCACAATATATAATAATACACTAAATTTTACATGTTTCTTGTTTTACATCAGCATATGCCACATCCAACTTTTATGTAAGCAGAGAAAGACAGACAACATCCACAATGTATAATAGAAGACAGAGCAGATATTCATAGGATATAAGTCATGTTTAAGATTGCACATAAACTAAATGGAAAACACCCTAGATATTAAAGCATTTTTGTCTTTAGGAACTGGTGAAAGCCATATAAGTTCTCTGGGATCACTTCAACATTATAATTTATCATTTCTTTCCTTCTAGAACTTTTACTAGGAAAAGGGGAAATTATAATTGTTCTGCTTCTACCATATTACACATATTATACATAAGATATTCCATATTATACATAGATATTCTATACACAGATGTATTCATATATTATTATAATCATATTATATCATATTATATATCTATGCATAGATATATTTACATACATAGATATCCCATATTATACATAAAATAAAGAGGTGTGAATATGAAGATACTGATATTACATGATAATTTTTCATAACAATTTATTTGAGGGAAAATAATGATACATTTAGTATTTGAAATACTCTATGATTTAGTATATAAAATAGTGTATAGTATTTGAAGCTAAGAATAAGCCATGAAACTGTTGCCTTTATTCATGCACTATTTACTCTTCTCTTCCTTATTATATAATCCCTACCCTAAGACTTTAAAATAGTTATTAACACTCAGATATTCTTAAGTCTGTGTGGACATCACTATGTAATGTGTGAAATGCATTTTAATATAAAAGGTGTAAAATATGTAAAATTTACTGCCCTTTTCAGCTACTTTAGCACAGTACAAATAAATCTGTGACTAATTTTTAATAATGTCAAACAGTAAAATTTTTTCTACAATCCATTTCCTATCCTCCTAAGATTGATAAAGTGATAATAAATTCTACAAATTGTACAGTTTCATCAGCAAGAAAGAGAAAATTATAAAGTTAGATTTCATTATCTGAACAAATGCTTGGTATAAAACCATAGAGTTCAGGCTGAATCCCTGCTGGGAATGGCGCTTGACACAAAGAATATACTTGACAAAAGGTCTAAATTCATTGTTGAGGAGTAGAATTAGGCATTTTCAAGTGACAAATGTAGTATGGCAAGGAGATCAGAACAAAGTGGATAGATCTGAGTTTAGAAATAGACCTACACTGATATGGGCAGAAATCTATAATAAAGGAATCAAGTTCATAAAATGGAGAAAAGAAACTTTTCTCCCAACTGCTGTGGGAAAAACTAAACTTTCATGTACAAAAACCCCATAACTATTTAATGCTAAGAATAAATACGAATTCAAAGTGAATTAAAAATTTAGATATCAATCCCAAACCATAAAATACATCAGAGAACAATAGGTTAGAAAAAAGCTAGAGTCCAAAACCAAGATATAACTTAAGACTTGACTCCAATGTCCAGGGAAATAAAAATTATGATAAATAATGGGATATATCAAATTAAAAAACTTACACAGCAAAATATATAGCACAAAAATGAACTTAAAAATTGATAAGGAATATATGCATTCATACAAATGTTAATTGTTTAAAGTATGGAGAAAAATCATATTTTATCCTTCATAATGAAAGCAATTCAATAGAAACATCCATGAATAGACTCTTCAAAGATGATCACGACTACTCTATCTTTGCTTGTTTTCTTTCTTTTCTTTTTTTCTTTTTAATGCATAAAAATATTTGTTTAAACATGAGTATAAAAGTAATTTCTTTCCTCATCTTCATTCCTCCTAGATAAAATTCTGGGTTCTTAGAATATCAGCTTTCACAGATTTTGGACTTTAAAAGTCTCAACTTGGGACCAATATGCACATAAAGTTGATATTTCATTGTCCAGCACAGCACATTATAATCTCAAGTCACCCCCTATTCCCCGAGGAAGAGCAAGATGCAATCTCCTAATTTGGGAAGCACCAGGGCTCCTCTTAGTAATTCTTGGCCAAGCAGTCAAAGTTCAATATCAGAGCCAGATGATTGAGGGTTGATTTGGTCCCACCGTGCTGAGCAATAATACCTAGGCCACTTTGAAAGTGCTGAAGAGCCTCCAGGGACACATTCAACAGTGTTCAGGCTCCTTGAATGCTGTGCCTAAGGATCATGTGGTTCTAGAGCCACAACTAGGGTAGCCACATAAAGATCATGTGCCCTAACCTCTGTATTATACGTCCTGCATCTCCCCAATTTCTTAAAAGAGAAACTTTGGTCGCTCATTTAATAAGTTCGCATGATCAGCTCTGATTCAACAGTTTTAGTCACAGCATCTCTCTCTTTTTTTTTTTAATATGGAACGCTTCACGAATTTGCGTGTCATCCTTGCACAGGGGCCATGCTAATCTTCTCTGTATTGTCCAATTTTAGTATATGTGCTGCCGAAGCGAGCACACATCTCTTAAACTATATTTCTGTAACTCAGATAAGAAAAACTTCAAGTTTATCTTTGAAGAAGCAAAAATGATCAATCATATTTTTAGAATAATATCTTTATTTAAGCACCATGATTACAAACATGTTTGTAGTTGGATTTCAGTCATAAAAATAGCAAGTTAATGCTAACATTACCCTCTTCTTCTTTGATATCCTATTTCACTACTTATTTTTCTCAGACTGTATGAAACTGTTTTATAAAAAATTGGGGGGGGGCAGAGCAGTGGCGCAAATGGTAGGGCATTTGCCTTGCATGCACTGACCTTTGACAGACCGCGGTTCTACCCCAGCATTCCATATCGTTTTCTAAGCCAGGAGCGATTTCTGAGCACATAGCCAGGTTTAACCCCTGAATGTCAACAGGGAAGGTCCAAAAACAAACAAAATTTTGTTTTGGTTTTTGGGCCACACCCAGCAGTGCTCAGGTGTTACTCCTGACTTTGCTCTCAGAAATCACCCATGGCAGGCTTGAGGGACCATCTAAGATGCTGGGAGTAGAACTGGGGTCCATCCTGGTAGCCTGCTATGCAAGGCAAATGCCCTACTTCTCTGCTATCTCTCCGGCCCCCTGTTTTATCAAACTTTAAAACATTTTATAAAAATTAAATTACCCAACATATATTACTATATATAATTATTTAATATATTATATATATTACGGTACTTATATAAATTTTATTACTATAATTGTATATTAGTAAATAGTTATAGAAAATTATTCAGTTAAAGAGACATAAATGAAAGCTCTCTTGTGGAGTAGGAGTGATAGGACAGGATAGGCTACCTTTCTTGCACACTGCTGACTCATATTTGATCCCTCATATCACATATGGTGCCCCAAGCCCCTTTTGGAGTGATCCCTAAACAAATGGCTAAGAGTAAGTAAGTTATGAGCACCATGAAGTGTGTTCCAAAACTCCCCCTAAAAATTCTCTTTCTTGGCATAAATATATAATTATTATAACAATAAATTACCTAAATTTTTTTATTTTTACTTATAAACTTCATTATTTGTAGGTCTTTTTATTGTGGGAAAACTTATTCTGCTTCTATTTCAAAGTCTTTTTTGCAACACTATATTTTGGCATTTATTTAAAGAACATAAAAAACACTAGTTTTAAAAGATATTTGAACTTCTATGTTCCTAGCATCCCTATTCCCAATAGTTCAAGGATGTAATAATGTAAATTCCCAACATCAGATGATTAGATAAAGGATTTGTGGTGTATATTCAATGAACCACTACTGTGTCATTAAATCATTGAAATTATACCTTTTGAAATGAAGTGGAAGGAAGTTGACATTATTATGCTAAATGAAATAAGAAAGTAAAAGCAATTATCAATTGTTTCACTCAAATTTCCAATGATAAATGTAAACACTTGTCAGAAACAGAGTCCTGAGTTCAGTGAAAACTATGATGTTTATCAAACAGAAAGGGAAGGGTGATGGGAGGAGTGAGTAGAAGTCTTAAGTTAAACATTTAAGATTTCATATAAAATGAAAAAAATCAAAATAAGCAAACAAAATAATTTTTAAACTGCATGTATAATATTTAGAATAACAGTTTCTATTCTTGTGCTCGCTTCAGCAGCAAATAATTAGAACGATACAGAGGAGATTAGCATGGCTCCTGCGCAAGGAAAAAAAGTTTCTATTCTTTATAGCCAAAGTTCTCTAAAATTTGGACATTTTCTTAAAATTTATACTGATATTAACTTAGAAAAATCATGTCTTCTGTTCATAATTTTATAGGAAATGTATAATATTTTGTATGCCTATTTATTTTGGTTCGAAATAATTTTTTACTCAGTCCCTTGCAGATACATAATATATAGAACAACACTTAGGTAAAACACTCCAGGACATTGAAACTAAAGGCATCTTCAAGGAAGAAAGAGCACTCTCCAAACAAGTCAAAGTAGAGATACACAAATGGGACTATATTAAGCTGAGAAGCTTCTGCACCTCGAAGGAAATAGTGCCTAGGACACAAGAGCCACCACTGAGTGGGAGAAACTATTCACCCAATATCCATCAGATAAGGGGCTAATATCTAAGATATACAAGTTACTGACAGAACTTAACAAGAAAAATTCTTCTAATCCCATCAAAAAATGGGGAGAAAAAAATGAGCAGACATTTTGTCAAAGAAGAAATGCAAATGGCCAAAAGGCACATGAAAAAATGCTCCACATCACTAATCATCAGGGACATGCAAATCAAAACAACAATAAGCTACTATCTCACACTACAGAGACTGGCACACCTCACAAAGAACAAGAACAATCAGTGCTGGTGCAAGGATGTGGGGAGAAAGGGACTCTCATTCACTGCTGGTGGGAATGCTGTCTAGTCCAGCCTTTATGGAAAACAATATGCAAATTTCTCAAAAAACTAGAAATTGAGCTCCCATTTGATCCAGCTATACCGCTCCTAGGGAGTGATTTCTGTTTTGTGTTCCAATACAAAAATCCCTTCCTCACACCTATATTCATCGAAGCACTTTTTACAATAATCAGACTCTGGAAACAGCCAAGATGCCCTTCAACAGATGAATGGCTAAAGAAATGGTGATACATATGCACAATGGAATATTATGCAGCCATCAGGAGAGATGAAGTCATGAAATTCTTCTATACATGGATGCACGTGGAATCTATTATGCTGAGTGAAATTAGTCAGAGGGAGAGAGAGAGAGAGAGAGAGAGAGAGAGAGAGAGAGAGAAAGAGAGAGAAAGAGAGAGAGAGAAAGAGAGAGACTGAATAGTCTCACTCATCTATGGGTTTTAAGAAAAAAGTAAAGACATTGAAATAATTCCCAGAGATGAGGGTCGGAAGGACCAGCTCAAGATATGAAGCTCACCACAAAGAGCAGTGGCGAATGCAGTTAAAGAAATAAATACGCTGAGAACTATTGTAACAGTGTCAGTGAGTGGGTGATGTAGAAAGTCTGTTTCAATTACAAGCAGGAAGCGGGGTGGGTGGAGATGGGGGCATTGATGGGAAGGTTTTATGGTGAAGGGGGGTGTTCTTGTTATGACTGAAACCCAACTACAATTAAGTTTGTAATCAGGGTGTTTAAATAAAGAAATTATATAAAAAAAGAAATCAAAAAAGAAAAATAATGCAAGTGAAAGAACAAATTATTAAAAAAAGAAATGCAGTTCAGTTATCAATTACAATCAAGAAATATTCCAGAATATTTTATTCCAGAATAAAAAGTGCTTAAAGTCATTTATAGCACAAGCTAATATGTACTGAATATAGCTAATTTCTTGTAGCTCATTATTTCATATAGCTAATGATCAGATTTAAGAACTTATAATCCAAATTGTCAAAATCTGAAATCATAAATAAGAAGGGCCTCAAATAACAATAGCTGTGTAGAGGTTATTGAAGAGGACAAGGTCTGCAATATTTATAGCTACTTGACTAGTTGGTCTGGGTGAAAAGGTAAAGGGTTTTGCTCATAGGGGAACAGCTGTTTCTGCAGCTGTTGACAAGAACACTGAGGCAGAATTTGAATGAAAGTTTATCTCCTATGCTGCATTGTTTCTGTCTGGTGGGGAGGTCAACCATTTGTAGGTTCATAGAATGGATGATCAAGTGGATGTGTCCGTGACTGCTGAGCCACTACTAATATGTTAAATTAGTCTCTAGAAAAAAAACTTTTGTCTTTGCAATTACAAAGAACTACTATTCAACACGTACAAGAAAAATGGAAAGGTCTGATCCAAAGCGCTGGGTCAATAATTAGAAGACATATGCTGATTTACTGAATGTCTAAGATCAGTCGCTTCACCTCTCTAAACTTCATTATCTCATTAAAAACACTAATGCACTTAGCAACATATTCAACTTACAGCTGTAGGTGAGATTTCCAGTAATATCGGCAGCTAGACAACTATTCTTGTTAATTATTTCTCTCCAATGAAAAAAGGAGGTAATAATGCCCTTCCTGCTTACTTCAGAGGTAGATATAAAGACAAATGGATTAATGGAAGTGAAAGTGGCTTGAAAAGTTGCAGACGCTGCCCAAATGTGGAGAGATGTTAATATTATGTATTCCATGGAAGTAATTCAAGTGATTTCTCATGTTCTACTTGATCCCTAGTATTATAGTTACATATAATATAAATTGCATTTCTATAATGTGCTATATCAAATTAATCCAGTAAAATATCAAATGTCAAAATACTTATAATACTTTTTGGGTTGTTTAGAATACCCATATTTCTGATATTCGATAGAACTTTTTGTTATGATGGAAGTATTTTATACCTATACTCTGTGATACTTACCATATAGTATAGTATTAAATCAAGATTTTGTAAAGATAAAGTTCTTAGCATAGTTTACTCATATATTAATCATTGCTTATTTAAATATCATGGCGTTGAATTTACCCTATTTCATTATTTTTAGGATTCTTGGTCACACTTGGCATTACTTAGGGGATATTCAGGCCAAAGGCTCAGATGTGTCTCTTGGTATCACTTTCAGATCACTGCTTGGGGAACTGTATATGATAAGGAGGTTTATGTGTTTGACTTGCAGCATAAAAGGTGGATTTATACCAGGTTTGGCTTGCAGAACTTAAGACAAATTCTTTAATTTTGTACAATCTTTCTTCCCTGCAACAAAGCCTTGAATTTAAATAATTTCTAAAAGTAAAATGCCAGTCATATATGTATCTTTATATTCTACATATTCTAGAGATGACATCATAGAGAACACATTCACAGCATAATAAATAGGGGTTGTCATTTTCTTTTATAGAAACAACATTGAAAGTTCAAAAAGGCTAAGATTAAGAGATGACATAAAAATATATAGAAAAACAATGACACATTTTATACTTTGCACTCCAGGAAGGCATTAATCCTTGCATAATTGTGAATTTGATGCCTATATTATTTCTATTTGCATTTTGAATAAATTGAGTCTGAGATTAAATATTATAAATGATCATATACAAAAGACCAGAGAGATAGTACAGAGGGTAATGTGCTTGCCTTGCATGTTGCTAGCCTCATTTTGATGCCCTGAATCAGTACCACATATGGTTCCCCAAGCATAAGAACACAAAGCCAGTAATAAGGCCTGAGTGTATTTAGCTTTGCCCAAATCTCATCACCAAATGAATTATCTAAAAATGATAGACATTTTTGTAGGATGTCTAATTTCTAAGAGGTTTGTTGTTTAGTTACATTTCCCCAACTTCAACTCACATTAATTCCAAATGTTTTCCTTTACTGATTTTTCTATAATTCAAAATTATAAATCAGTTTTAGTCATTCTTTAATTCCCCTTATAACAGCTTACCAATAGTATAAATCATGTTGCCTTTAATATAATGATATTTTCACCCTCACAAAACATTTAACAAAAAGATTTGTTGTCAAAGTTTCCAGTGCATTTTAGCTATCATTATAATAATCACATTGTTATTGTTTATGTTTGTACCTTCTATACTGTGCTTCAATCCATTGTTTGATATACATGTCTATCATCTCCTAAGACTAAGAACTCTTTTATATAGCAATTATTTTTCCCTTTGTATATTTGATCTGGCACATAATAGCATTTTAAAAGTTTTAGCTGAGCTAATTGGATTGAAACTAATTCATTGAGAGCAGAAATTGAGACAAAATAAAGAGAGGTATAGAAAGTGGATGAAAGAATAAATTCAAATAGATACAGATGGGATGAGTTTGAGCTAGGGAATGACTAAGAAACTAGGATGGTAGATGATCTGAATGAAAGCTAGCTAACTATAGTTATAGGGACAACCCAGTAGTTGGGGAAAAAAATCCCAGGCAAATACTTTAATAACTACTATTCTCAAACTTCCTTCTCCAATATAGGAGGTTGATTAAAAGAACTGTTGTTTGGTTGTTTTCTATTTTTAAAATATCCAAGTAAAATGTCAATGAATATTCTTCTAAGTATCTCTTAAAACTGAGATCACATGGATTTTCTTTTACCAAATGCTATAAACCATATCATATATTTCATGTCTTTTTCTAACGGAAATCTCCTCTGACCCTGAACTAGGTCAGAATATCTGTCTGCTCTGTGTTCCCAAAGCAGTTTGTGCATCTCACTCTATGTTGCATTTTTATAACTATGATTGAATAATTGTGTAGCTACTGGATTATGTCTCTCTCCTACTGGATTGTAAGATCATGATTATAATATTCATTTTTCTTAACCCCAGCATCTAGCATGCAGTCTAGAAATAATAGCAGGTGCTTTTTATTTGTTTGTTGAATAAACATAATTAAGTAATTGAACAATTAGATAGCTTTTATTCTGTATGTTATATTAAGGTCCTTTATATGCCTGTCTCTGTTTCTGAGAGTATATATATGTAATTCATTCAGTTCACTCCCTTGTATATTGTAACCGTTATGTGTATATTAGTTCTTTATTTCTCCACTCTATAAAACTCTCCGGTAAGTTGTCAAGTCAACATATAATGAGTAAGTTGTATCATTATTTAAAAGGAAAATATATATATAAAATAAAAATAAAATACATAATAAAAATTTCACTTACATATGTTATTTAATTTATAACTTTCCAAGACTTGTCCCCAAATGCTGATATTCTAAATAATTACTTTCAATAAGAATCAAGTAGACCATTGAAATCTGAAAATTGCTTTAGGACTTTTCCCTATTGTTAAAAATACTTAAGGATCACACCCTATTATTAAAATTTATTTTCTACCATTTTAGCCCAATCTTCATCTTCCCAGTGAATTTGGGGAACCACTCTCAGTGGTACTGGGAGGACATTCAACACCGGGGATCAAATCTAAAACCTTATAAGGATGTGTTCTATTACTTGAATCACATCCTTATTGTAGAAAATCATATTGTATGCAACTTTGATTTCATTAAAAATACCATCTCTCAAATTAGTTTGTAATTCAAGAGTACTTACATAATGAAATATTTCCTAAAAAGAAAATAACTGGATAATTAAGTGGCAGAACTAGAAACAAGCTCTTGATAACCCCAGTTCCCACTTCCTTGTTATCCAATAATAACATTTAATATTATTGAGTTTCTCCTAGATTTGGGATAAAATAATTGACTGATTACTTTAAAATAATATTATTTATATATTTAATGATATTATATTTAAGGAGTCATGCCTGGAAATGTTTAGGAATTACTTCTGGCTCTACACTCAGAAATAACTCATGGTGGGGCTCGGGTGACCATATGTGGTACAGGAGATTGAACCTGATAGGGTGCATGCAAGGTAAATACCCTATCTTCTGTACAATTCTTCTGGCCCTATAACTTTAATTTTTAAATTCCAAAGTACTAAAAATGTTTAAAAGTGATATATTAATCGCCTTTTAAAAAGCTTAAAAATGTTAAGTACTTAAAATGTTTGAGAACTTTATCTTCACTGAGCTTCTTTGCTCCATAACCACTCCACTGGGATACCATAATTCTCATCAAAAAGACTTGGTTGTTGAATGAATAGAAATAAAGGTCTCAAGTTCACAACAGCTGTGACCTTCTCAATAACCTCTTCACCTCTCTCTATTCTGGTACACCTAAATATGAATTCCGTCCTGTGTTTTATTCATCACCAGGTTCTCTAGCTGCATTAGAACCTGGCTGTAAAATTACTTGGACTTTGGCTCTAGCAGTCAAAGACTTCCATCTGCTCTCTCCAACTTCTTCTTTCTCTGATAAATACATATACCTTGTCACATAATTCAATAGTTTTCTAGATCCTCAAAACACCCATTCCCAGGGCTGTAACTTGCTAGGTAATATGCTGTTTATATAGATAATAAAGTAATTATCTAGAGACCTGATGAAGACTATCTTTAATCACTTTAACATCAATATTTTCACAGACTCTCCAATACTGACTGAAAAGTTGGAGAGTTTACAATATATTCCTCTCTTCATTGATTGAACAAACTACTTCCACTGCTCAAACTGGTACTCAGCCTCTGGTCCTTTCCTCTTCCTGTGTCTGATCCCCTATTCTAAGTAGTATGTCTTTTAACCTCCTGGATTTGCCCAGATGCGTCTTTCCAGAGGGTGGTAAAATTTTCTGCTATTATCTCCCTGACTAATTGTTCTTCCCCTTTACCTGTTTCCTCCCCTTCTGGTATACCAACAATTCTTAGATTGTTTCTTTTGTCTTTGTTCATTAAATACTGGACTTTTACTTCCAGTGCTTTACCTTCTATTTCTTTGTTGGCTTCTTTGTTATCTTTTGCTTGCAGTTTATCTTTGAGTTGTTCTATGTGATTCTCAAGCTGTGCAATTCTGCTCTTCTGTCTTTCTACAGTTTTATAAAGTTCTTTTAATTCTGTATGTATGGAGTCTTTCATATTTTGTAGTAATTCTTGTTTAAATTGGTTCACTTGTTCATCTATTGCTTTATTGTAATCTCTGGTCAGTGTGTCTTTCATATCTTCTAGCATGGCTTGAAATTCTATTCTTATGACTGCTTTTAGGTCTTCCTCTCTTGGGTCTGTGCATTTAGGTGGACTTGGGAACTTGTTCTGATTCCTCTCCATCTCTCCTGTTGTTAATGTTTTCCTTGATTTAACCATCTTCCTTTGCATCTATTGGCTTGGCTTGGAGTGCAGTGTTTTCAGGTTTCAGCCTGCTTTTGCCACCTGTGGTGTGGGGCTGAGTCTTTTCTCAGGGTGTGGCTCTATGTGAGTATGTAGGGTGCTGTCCCTGAGTTTTGGATTTTCCCTCCTCTTCAGTCAAGCCTGGCCAGTCGCTACCTTCTTCAAGCCAGATTGTGCAGGTTCAATCTCTGGTCTGTCATCAGAGATCAATGTTCCCTTGGAAGGCCACTTTCTACCCGCTCCAATCAGCGCCCTCCTGAACTCCCTCTGGCCTGTTCCAGGGGCTCAAGATTCCCTTGGATGGCCGCTTTCTACCTGCTCAGTTTGGTGCACTCCTGAACTCAACATTCTTAGTCACATCCAGTATAGATGCTGTGAATCCCACTGCTCTGTGGTTTTTGAGACCCAGAATGTTTTACATAGCTTTCTACTATGGAGTTTGCTAGATTTAATAGGATTCATTGTGTGCTCATTTGAATAATTTTTCATTTTTAAGAAATTATTTTGCTTTATATTGTGTGACAGGGAGGGGTCAAATTAATTATGAATCTTCTATCCCAACAAGTATTCATAAAGTTAGTATCATTTGCATCTTAAACAGTCTCGAGGAATTACAAAAATGGTATTATAGTCACAATGATAAACTCAATAATAATTACAATAATTCCCAGGCTGTAAAGTAATGCAGACATATTAAAACATTTAAGTTAAGCTTATTATGTTCTAATAAAATAAAAACAAAGCTAAAGAGCTCTATTGGGTAGCAGCTGGTCCATTGCTGATGCCACATTCTTTCTGGCTGAATAGATACTTACTAGGTGTTTATGTAGCTCAAAAAATTACTTTAAATAAGATACCACCTCAAATCTATGGATTAAAAAATACATCACAGAAAAACCAATAATAACAAAACCTACCACTTTTTCATATATTTTTATTAGAGTTTTTAACAAGTCCTAACCTCATTAATAATCCACTTCAAATGTATTTTTGTAAAGTTTTAAAATGTAGACTCGGGGCCGGCAAGGTGGAGCTAGAGGTATGGTGTCTGCCTTCCAAGCGCTAGCCAAGGAAAGATCACGACCACGGTTCGATCCCCAGGCGTCCTACATGATTCCCCAAGCCAGGGGCAATTTCTGAGCTCTTAGCCAGGAGTAACCCTTGAGCATCAAACAGGTATGCCCCGAAAAAAAAAACAAAAATAAATAAATAAATAAAATGTAAACTATTTTTTATTATCAGTATACTCTACAAAATTCTGAGTTCTGAAATACAGATTTTTGAGCTCTACTGCACTATAGTCTTTCCCATCACACCTAAGTTTGTCCTAAGAAACCCTATCCAACCTGTTTTAGTTTTCTTGTCCTGGAATAACTTATTTTATCCTTTGAACTTTAATATACTAGTTACTGGTTGTTCACTTAGCATATGCTACAGAATTCAAGTTGCTGAGCAGAATGAGACATATACAATTTATGGTGATATAAAGCAGAGCTGTACTGCGAACAGCCAAATTAGCTAGTATAGACACGTGTTTCATGAAAAGGGCCAGATATGGAATATGCAGGGTCATGTTCATAGTATCAATATAAAACCAAATATACAATTTCCTCAATAAAATCCACAGACGTACAATGGGGTGCAATTTCCCCAAAGAGAAAAAGAATACACACACACATACAAAACCAACACATACACACATGCAAAAACAACAACACACACACACACAAACAAAATTGTGGTGTACCATCAGATGAAGGGCAAGCTACTCTGTTGTTTGCCCCTGCCTCTCTGTGCCCTCAATTTCCCTGTCTCTACACCAACTCTCCCCTGTTCTTCATCTGATTGCTTATACGATTATTCAATTCACTTCATATGGCATTGCTCATAGGTTTTTAGAAAGAATCATCTCTAAAATCTATAACATCACAGATTTCTGGATATCTCTTTGAGACTGAGGAAAATTGTACTGATAATAATGTTGTTATCATCATGCTAAATTTTAAAATTGTCCTATGTGCCAGTTATTATGTTTAATATGTTTCCATCCATTATTTACTTATGATAACAATGTTACGTAATAATAATGAAGTTGAACTCCTTTTATCCTAAGTAAAATTGGGATTAAGAGAAAGTAAATCCCTATTGTAGATCTAGACTGAATAAATAATTGTTAAATTGGTGAATACAAAAGCATACCAATTAATTTGGAGCATCTATTCAAGGTATTTTTGCTTTAAGTGTAGAGCATTGTCTGGTCTTGAAACAAGGCATCCAAGCCCTTTCTCTCTTTTAACTACATCACTTTTACATGGGGTCCTCTAATAAAGCCGTTTTGTCGAAACAAACTTGTCCAATTGTGATGCTAATGAGTAAACAAATTTATCCCATCAGACACTAAGGGATAAGTACCTATTTAGTATGTAGTTTTTAAGAATCTACTCATGATAATCATTGAGAAATTATTTTGTAGGCAGTTAGACATTGAATTTTAATTAGGCATGAATGTGTGGGGAAAGTGTCATAAAAGGGTATGGAGCCTGTTGGAATCCTGCCTCAAATAAGTACAGAGAAACAGGGAAGTTGGTTTGAATGGGAGTGCAACTGAGGAACTACAGAGAAACAGAGCTCAGAAAATTTTAGAAGCCATTTGGAGGCTCTCACTATACTAATTTGTCAAGAATTACAAGCTTGAAACAACTTTTTATTTTTGACATCACCTCTACCTCCACCCCCAGTTCATTTCTCTAAAAGTTTCTCTTTTTTATTTCTGTCACACAGTTTTTTGAGGCTCCTCTAAAAGTCACATGGATTGCCATTACATTTGCTCTTCACACCATCTCTTGAGTGTTGGGGTCCCAAACAGTGGATAGGTGGCCTGGACTACTTTTGGCAAGATTGGGCCTGACTGTTCAGTTCTCAGGCTGGACGCAGTACTGCTGGGTCCCTGCAGTGCTGGGGATAGAACTTGGATATTACACATGCCAGGCTTGAGTTCCAATCCTTTGAATTATTTCTCCAGCATCTGTTGCCACTTCTTAGCAGAAAAAAATATCCAAAAAAAGGTGTGAAAAGTTTAATGTTTTTATATTTGCATTTAATCTTTGATAAGGAAAAAATAAACTGGGTAAGAGTTAGAGCTCAGTGATTAAGACATTTTACTCTTCATGCAGCTGAACCTAGTTCAATTCCTGGCACTGAATTTATTTCTCAAAACCAAAGTATCTGAGGCCCCAAATCCCCAGAAAATAAACCAAGGAAAATAATTCATAACATTATCTATGCGGGGAAAATTTAGGTCCAAACTCACATCTTGCTAATGATTCTCAGAGAGACAGCAGTCTTTTTTGACAAGTGTAAAGTCCTAAAAAGTTCAAAGAACTGTAGGGAGGAAACAGGAAAGGGATTGCTGGTGTGAATGTTGCACTGGTTAAGGGGGGTGTTCTGTTTATGACTGAAACCCAACCACAATTATGCTTGTAATCATGGTGCTTAAGTAAAGATTATATTTTAAAAAAAATAAAGGAAGGACCCAGATTGGATAGGAGTTTTCAAGAAAAAAAATACCCATAGTTCTTCTAATGAGAAACACTGATAAATTTGAATTTAGTTCCCTGGCTCCATCATTCCTTCATCCAGCAGAAACTCATGCACAAGGTATCTTTGTTCCCCTGTCTTCAGAGCACTTTGTACTCCATGTATATATGTTTTTATCCATCACAAACTCATTTGCACGTGTCAGCACTAATTTTCAAATGTGCCTCCCAGCATTGAAAATGAAACTTCAGATTGGTAGCAGCTTTTAAACAGCATTTACCTACACCTGGATCTCAAATTTTTCTTCTTATTAAAAGGGTCTGGGGTGGGATAGGAAGATGAAATTGATATTTTTATTGCTCTAATTAAGTCTTTAAAGGCTGCATCTGCAGAGAAAAGAGAAACAAAGAAGAGGGAAAACACAGGCAAACAAAGCTCTTACTTTTGAAATCAAGTGCCAATTTAATAAATGTCATAATGACAAACCTCACTGGAAATATTGCTTCCTAGATGCTATCTTATTGGTGCTTCCTAAAGATGTATGTAATTCCAAAGAAGAGCTGCTTGCTTTGTTTGCTTCATTGACTTTGGACACCTCCTCTATAAGACTCATTTGAGGTGAACAGCAGATAATAAACATAATTGTAATAATAATAAATTGTTCTCTGTCTAACAAGGTACTAAGCTCTGCTTTAAGGAATTTATGTTCCTTATTGCATTACAATGTTTTGAGTTTTGTTTGTTAATAGCCCTTTCAAGAAGTGCTCAGGCTGCCCTAGGACCCATTGACATGACAGTTGGATGCAATTCTACTCTGGTCTCATGTAAACAGTTGGATGCAATTCTACTCTGGTCTCATGTAAATTAGGTATCCAGGGCAAATATAGCTTTGACTAGGTTCTCTGGGCTGTACTTATGATCAGGAGATCATGAGGTACTGAGGATCAATCTCAGATCCTTTTACATTCAAGGCATGGGATCATCTTTGTCCCCAGCCCTTTCAGTTTTATGTTTATCCTTTAAAAATAAACATGTTTAGTGCTGAAAGGTTAACAAAGGGGGCTGAACATCTCATGGTTTCCTATGGCAATGTTTTGGATGTGAGCAAATTAACTCTAGAGTAGAAGGTGCTGCTATATTAAGCAGAAAAAGGGGAGGTTTCCTATTAAAAAATGTGTTCTATGAAGCATAAATGAGACCAGATCATTTTCTTAGAAACTATACAATAAATTTACTCTAGACTAAAGACAATACATTGAGAGAATTTTAAGGTAGAGTCAACTTTTACATTATTAAAGATTATTTATTTTGGAAGGTAATAGATGGGAGTGATATGGTTACAATGTAGATACAAGTAAGAAGTCTTTTTGCATGATCTAAGAAGGAGAGTTTGGCAGTTTGAATAAGGGGTGTGGCAGAAGCATGGGGGTGTCAGAGGAACCTAAGAGTTGTAGTAAATAACATCTTATGACATAGTGTAGTTGATTTATATGCATTTTTTGTGCGTGTAGAGTGACTGATGAAGAGTTGTAATAAACTGAGAAGAGCAGCTTTAATGGTAGAAGCTTGAATCTTCTAGACTAATATTTTAATGCTTTCTTTTCACCCTCCCACTTGTTTCCATGAGAAAGATGGAGGAAACCAA
>PVKC010004173.1:5291-36563 GCA_004027635.1 Crocidura indochinensis | reverse complement strand
AACAATTGTATTAAATATTTTGCTGGACCCTCATTTGGTGCATATATGTTTAGAAGAGTGATTTCTTCCTGTTCTACATACCCCTTGATTAATATATAATGTCCATCTTTGTCCCTTACAACATTCCTGAGTGTAAAGTTTGCATTATCTGATATTAGTATGGCCACTCCAGCTTTTTTATGGGTGTTGTTTGCTTGGATAATTTTCTTCCAGCCTTTTACTTTGAGTCTATGTTTATTCTGACTATTCAGGTGCGTTTCTTGTAGACAGCAAAAAGTTGGATTGAGTTTTTTGATCCATTTAGCTACTCTGTGTCTCTTATCTGGTGCATTTAGTCCATTAACATTGAGAGAAAGAATTGTCCTAGGATTTGATGCCATCTTTGTATCGAAATTTGGTGTGTCTTTTGGTTAGTCTTGTCTTAAATTAGGTCTTTCAGTTTTTCTCCTAAGCGTGGGTTTGAGTCTGTAAAGTTTCTGAGCTGTTTTTTGTCTGTGAAACCATGTATTTTTCTGTCGAACCGGTAAGTGAGTTTTGCTGAGTACAGTATTCTAGGTGAAGCATTCATTTCATTCAGTCTTGTCACAATATCCCACCACTGTTTTCTGGTCTTGAGTGTTTCTGGTGACTGGTCTGCTGTAAATCTCAAGGATGTTCCCTTGAATGTAATTTCCTTTTTTGATCTTGCTCTTTGCAGAATTATGTCTCTATCTGTGTGATTCGTCATTGTGACTAGGATGTGTCTTGGGGTATTTTTTCTGGGGTTTCTTTTGGTTGGTACTCTTCGGGCATGCAAGATTTGATCACATATATTCTTTAGTTCTGGAAGTTTCTCTTGAATGATGTTCTTGAGTGTTGATTTTTCCTGGAAATTTTCTTCCTGTGTCTCTGGGACTCCAATGATCCTTAAGTTGTTTCTGTTGATCTTATCATAGACTTCTATTTTCATCTGTTCCCATTCTTTGCCTATTTTTTCCATCGTCTATTCATTTGTTTTAAGTTTTTTTCCCAATCTCTCCTGCTGTATGGAGTTGTTATTTATCTCATCTTCCATAGCACCAATTCTATTCTCAGCTTCTTCTACCCTGGTGTTGAGATCATTTATTTTACCATTCAATTCATTTACTGAGTTTTTCAGGTCTGTTAGTTGACATGTTATTTCAGTTTGGAGTTTTGTGATTTGTGTCAACATATTTTCTTGGTTCTTATTAGTGTTCTGCTCAACTCTGTCCATGGTTTCTTTGAGTTCTTTGAGCATCTTCCATATTTTTTTCTAAAGTCCTTATCTGAGAGATTGATTAGTTTGTTGGTCATTATCTGGTTCAGAATTGTCTTCTTCGTTCTCTATGTCTGACGCTGGCCTGCGTTGTTTCCCCATTGTCACACTAGTATTGTTTGTTTTTCTACGTGTTGCAGTGGTATTCATTGGGTAGATGATGTGCACAGCCGGACACCTCTGGTTCTAGCCTTTCTGGGTGTGTCAATTAGCCGGCAAGTGAGTGGAGTCTTCTGTGGATGAGGCCTCTGAAAGGATCAATTCTTGGGCCTAGGCTTACAGCAGAGAAGACAATGTAGAGAGAAATGCTGGGTTTCTGTGATCCAGCACAGTTCTTAGTGTGTTTTTTTCTCTTCTTGTTGCATTGATGTGCTATCCTTAGAAAGAGTGCAAGGCCGCGTAGCGAAGCGGAGCGGCCGTGCTCTTCTGCAGCCTATTATTAGCCCACTCCCAGGAGGTCCGGAGGTCAACAGAGGACAAAGAAACACAAAGAAAAGACAAGACTTACAGTTCTTAGCAGTCAACCCTACTGGGCAGGCGTGGATACGGAGAAATTCCCAGGCTCAGGGGAGTGTTCTTTACATGACTGAAACCCAATAATAATCACGTTTTTAATCAAGGTGTTTAAATAAAGATATTAATTAAAAAGAAAAAAGTTTCAAATGGGAAAAAATTTTGCTTGATCCATTCTATTCTCCACTCTTACTTGAGAAAGTAGTTGTCAGACCTGCTGAAGGATCATAAAACTCTTAATATTTGACTTTCTTTTGAATACTCCAATACCACCATTTTTCTCCTATGATCTCCACTTTTAAGACTTTTCATAGTTTTCCAGAATCTAACATGTGCCACTATCCTTTTTTTTATAGCTGAATTTGCTCTTCTGGGTCCCAGTACAAATGTAAGTCCAATAAAGTTTTCCCATTCCCACACATAAGTTTGTTCTAGAGAGTTTATCCAAATCATATTCTTCCCTACCTCTGCTCTTCTCCATCACTGCCCCTTCAATAATATCATAATATTTATAGTGATTCAGATATTATGGTGCACATGTCTGAGAACTTGCACAGTACCTTTCATCTCAATTAAATTTCAAGTGCCATAAAACTTTCAGTGCCAAATTATATTAATCAATGCCCAGGGACTGATAAATAATATGAGTGTAGTGGGACATTTTATCATAAATAAATGAGTTTAAATAATTATTCTCATCACCAAGACATCCACTAACTACATAATTATGGATTCTTGGCTAAGTAAATACCTTTAGAAAACAATTATAAATCTTTTAAACATATTCTGAGTATTAAAATGAAAGGTAATACAATTGATTTTTCCAAAGTTTATAAACTCCAATTCATAAAAGCTATACATTATTATAAGACCTCAGCTGTACAAGATTTTTTTAAAGAATTCCCTATCAATACAAAGCTGGAGGACCATATGGGGCACCGGGATTCGAACCGATGACCTTTTGCATGAAAGGCAAATGCCTTACCTCCATGCTATCTCCTGGGCCCCAAAGCTGGACATTTAATTGTGTAATATCTATTTAAATATAAAATAATAATAGAGCCATTTATTAATTCAAGTTGTGAAATTATGAGGAAGCAAAAATTGTCAAATACTTTTAAAGAGAATATTAATTTGGCAAAGCCTAACAATAGAGGAAATCTCAAAAGGTATATTTTTTATGAAAGCGGATGCACAGAAATGACAGAAAAATAAATAATAACATACAACATCACAAAGAAAGTATGACATTGTCAGAAAAATTATTTGTAGGAAATTAGCTCATCAACTAATTAGAAATAGCTAAACCTCATGGAGAGGCATTAATGCCAAACTGAATCGTATCTGTGTAAATTCTTTCCCAGCTAATTGTCCATAAATATAAGAAAAAATAACATAAAATAAGAGTTATCAAATAAACAGGTCAGGTTAGTGAACAAAACCTTATTTGTAACAATACAAATAGAAGCAATACTTAAAAATTGGCACCAGGGGGCCAGGCGGTGGCGCTGTAGGTAACCTAGGACGGACCGCGGTTCGATCCCCCGGTTCCCCATATGGTCCCCTGTGCCTGCCAGGAGCGACTTCTGAGCGAATAGTCAGGAGTAACCCCTGAGCATAATTGGGTGTGACCCAAAAAGCCAAAAATAAAAAATTGGCACCAAATATATACAAAATGAATAAAAATGTATTAAAAATTGCCATTTATTTCTATTACCACAAATAATGTTTGCTTTAACCATGAGGTTTTATACAGGACTAAGAAATTTTAAGAAGCCTATAAATAAAAAATGTAATTTTCTTAATTATGAAAACAACTTTAGAAAACAAGGAAAAAATTTAGTCAAAATAAAAATTATTACTAAAATAAAGAGAGAATAAACCATAACCCATGGTCATAGTACCTATAAACATAATAATAAAATAAATAGAATGAAGTTATAGAATTCTAAAAGAAATTTAAAGAAACATTGATGTGGGGCCAAGTGGCAGTGGGTAGGGCATTTGCCTTGCACTCAGCCACCTGGGTCCACTTAGAGATATCCTATACGTTCCCTTGAGTTTGCCCGGAATAATTTCTGGCACAGAGCCAAGAGTAAACCCAGAATGACTCTGGGTGTGGCCCAGAAATTAAAAAAAAAAAAAAAAAAAGGAAAGAAACGTCGATACAACTTCAACAACCAAATACTACATTGACTTACCTTTCCACAGACATTTCTTTATAGTCACTATGGAAATGAACTTGCAGTCTATAGACATTAAAAACAAAATGAAAGGGATATGACTGGATGAAAATTTTCTTGACCCTGAATGTTTTATCTTAAAGGTTGGAACTTAGCATAATTAAGTACAAAGAAAGCTTGCTGAGATCCACATCATTCTTAGATGTCATCTCATCTCTCTTTAATTTATACCACATTTGAATGTCTTTGAGAAGCCAGTCTCAGAGATATTTTTAATAAAGACAGGCTCTGAGGAAGGACAGTGCTCCTTTAAAATATTGGAGCAGGAATCTACTTTTGTAACTCCTTTTGCTTGCCAGTAAGCTTTTCTTTTAATTCTATTTCAATCGTTTAGTATGTTAAAGTTATTGACCATAAAATTATCTTCAAGAAATCATACTTCTGAGTCTAAGAAATATAATATACTGCATTATGGTAAAACATCAGGAAAAGTCAAAAAAAAATGGAACCCTAGAAAGCACGGTTGATATATTGAGCAAAATCTAATATACATGCATGGCACTTAGAGGTGACCTTTCAATAATAGATCACAACGTCAGCAAAGCTGTTTAGAGTGTAGTACAGTGACTTTGGGGTTTGTTTTGCACATTGATAACCTGTAGTAATTTATGAGTACAGAGCCATGAGTAATTACAGAGCACTGCTGGGTGTGATCCAATCCCTCCACCACAAATAAACTATATACTAATTTTTAGTGAAATGCACATCCCCCCTTTCTTTATATATTTCTTCTTTGTTTTGGGGAGTCACACCAGGAGGTGCTTGGGGTTATTCCTGGCTCTGTGCTCAGAAATCATTCCTAACAGGCTTGATTACTATATATGTGGTCAGTTATTGAATTAGTAACCAATGCAAGGTAAACACCCTTACTGCTGGTGTGCTATTATTGCTCAGGCCCATTCCCCCCTTTCTAATGTATGTAATTATTATCTCTTGTGGGACACTTAGGACATACCATGGAGCATAAAGAAGACCTAGTGATCTCATCATCTAAGTAAATCACTTGATCTGAATTTATCAATTAGAACTGCATCCCACATACTCCTGCATAACTTACTTTTTCTGATAATATTCAATAAACAAATTTGTATGCTTTTTAATAGACATCCCAAAATATTTTAATGGCTCCTTATAATATGTTAGATAATAGTACTGTCTTTTATTTTACTAATCAACGTATTTGGTGAGGTTTGGGTCACTCCTGGCTATGCTTTAATCTTGCTCTTGACTCTCTACTCAGGGATCACTCCTGAAGAGGTTCAAGAGACCATACTGGGTATTGGGGATCTAAATAGGGCCTAAAAATGATCATGACATTCATCCCTAACCATTGTACTATCATTCTGTACCCCATTTTACTAACCAGCACTTGTTGAACATTGTAGAGTGGAGGAAGAGGAAGATGGGGGGGTATTGGTAGTGGGAATGTTGCACTAGTGAAGGTGGATGTTCTTTTTTATAACTAAAACCCAATTACAAACATGCTTGTAATTACAGTGCTTAAATAAAGATATTAAAAATAAAATGAATTAAATATATTTTTAAAAAAAGAAAGAAGTCAAGAGGTTGTAGCAATGATTTTAAGAGTTGAGGAGTCCATTTATATATATTTATAAATATATGTATTTATAAATGTCTATAAAATATAAATATAATATAGTTATATGATAAATACTATATATAATTATATAATGTATATAAATATACATTTATAAATATATACACATATATAGCAATTAACATTGTGCAAGAAAATTGTCTTTCTCCTTTTTTATTTTTGGGGGAACACCCAATGGTGTTCAGATTTACTCTGGCTCTATCTTAAGGAGGAGCTCAGAGAACTTGAAGATGGAGCCCAGGTCAGTCATGAGCAAGGCAAACAGCCTACTCACTGTACTCTTTATCCAGCTCCTATTGTCTCTTTCTTAAAGGCGAATTTCAAGGTTTAGAACTGAGTCAGAGGTATTTATGTGCTAGCAATTTGAGTATAATTTTGACAAGTTGTCTTTCTATTAACCATTACAATTAGGTTCATTTTTGATTATCTTATCTATCCATTCAGTTGCCACTGTTTTACAAGTCTTTGGGGGTTTTCATTTCATAGTAATTTTATCCTTTAAGCTGCACATCAATAAAACTTACCTTCTGCTGGAGTTCTGAATTCATTCTTGAATTTACCTAGAGTTCAGCTTCATGGTTGCCACTATTAATAATAGGCAGTAGGATCCTGCTGAAATCTAGTCAATATAATTTTATTTTATTTATTTATTTATTTATTTATTTATTTATTTTTGGTTTTTGGACCACACCCAGTGACGCTCAGGGGTTACTCCTGGCTATGCATTCAGAAGTCGCTCCTGGCAGGCACAGGGGACCATATGGGAACCGGGGGATCGAACCGTGGTCCGTCCTAGGCAAGGCAGCAGGCACCTTACCTCCTGCGCCACCTCCCGACTCCCTATCAATATAATTTTAAAGAGGTTGCCAAGGCTAGATTATCCAAGCACTATGGGACATTAAGTGTGAACACTAGAGAATTTAAATTGTATAAATGAAAGAACATGCTTGTGTCTTATTTGTGTTTATTAAATATCCCATTTGTTTTGATATGAGGAATTGGGCAAATAGGTAATGTGCTAAATTGCAATAGTCTACTTGCAACAGCTAAAACCTAATAGTTAAAAGCCTGACACAAGGGCCAGAGAGATAGTATGGTGGATAGGGAATTTTCCTTGCATTCTGCTAAACTGGATTTGATCTCTAGTGACCCATATGGATGCTGGAAAAATAGAAAGGAAAGAAAGAATAAAAAGCAAGAAAGCAAGAAGGACGAAGAAAGAAGGAGAGAGAGAGAGCGAAAAGAAAGAGAAAGAAAGAATAGGGCTGGGAAGGTGGCGCTAGAGGTAAGGTGTCTGCCTTGCAAGCGCTAGAGTAGGGTGGACCATGGTTCTATTCCCCAGCGTCCCAAGCCAGGAGCGACTTCTGAGCGCATAGCCAGGAGTAACCCCTGAGCACCAAATGGGTGTGGCACAAAAACCAAAAAAAAAAAAAAGAAGAAAGAGAGAAAGAGAGAGAAAGAAAGAAAGAGAGAGAAAGAAAGAAGAAAGAGAGAGAGAAAGAAGAAAGAAATAAATTGAATTTTTTTAGAAGTAATCACCAGCCTGAACCCATATATCATCTGCCATTTAGGCAGTTTTGATTATAAACAACCAAAGTATAACTAGTACAGCAATATACCCCAGAAAGCTATTCCACACTACAGTCAGTATCTACTCTAATTAATTGATGCAAGTAGTAGGAATTGAAACTCTCTATAAATAATTAACTCTTGTCATAGAGAGATGATTATTAAGATTATTGTCAAATAGTTAAGAAGTAAAAATAATCTTTCCCACTTTAGTTTGTGTAAGAGTCTTAATGACACAGAGAAAGAGATAAAGTTGAGATTGATTTAAGAGCAAGGAGATGAGTTGTATTTGAAGATTGGGGGTTCCTTTGAAAGAGTTGTCATAGAAGTGCTGCTCAATCTATTGTGGACATTGATACAAAGATCCGATTGAACAGGAGGAAAATATGCTGGCAAGGAAAAAAAGATTTAAAAAAGACTCAAATACTTCTACTTATCAAAGAAGAATAAAAGCAATTTTTTTCTAGAAAGGGAAAGACAAGTTGGAAATCTTGGAAGGAAAATAGACAAGGTAATATAGGAAAAAAGAGAGCCAGAGAGATAGTATGGGGGGGGGGGACAGGAAAACATGCATCCAATCTTGTTTGATAGTCAGCAACACAAATGTCCTCCCAGCAATGCTAGAGGTGCTCTAGTGCCAGGCATAGCCTCTGAGTACTACAGAGCACAATTCTTTTTATTAGATAGGGAAGGAAAACACCTCTTGTTGACAGAAAAGTTTGTCTAGGTGCCAATATGTCAGTAGGCTTGATATCTGATATTGAACACATTCTAACAGCTCCTGTATATTTCTGGAAATTAAAACAATAACAATCTGCATGCATCAAGAGGTCAAGTAGTTCCAAAGAAATGTAGAACTGCTTTGTCATTTCAGAGAATGGGAGGGGAAACTGACCAGAAAAAGTAATAAAATTTGCAATCTTTAAATGAGCTGATAACCAGTCAAGTAATATCTTCAGTCCAATAACATGGACATTACCCATAAAGAATGTATCTGCCTCAAAAATTAATTAAAATAAATTATAAAATGATGTCCTTTGTACTCTACATTGTACCAGGAATAATGGTGTTCTTCGCTGATTCAGTGATTAATTAGTAACTGATAGTTTGCTGTAATAACATGACCATTTTCCTCATCTATTCCATTGTTTTTACTTAAATTGGACTACATTATGTTTATAAGGGTACATTTTATACACTTGCATAACTGCAGGTTTTGTTTGTTTGTTTGGGGACCACACCCAGTAATGTTCAGGAATTACACCTGGCTCTGCACTCAACAATTACTACTGGCTATATCCTGGGAACCATATGGGATGCCAAGGATTGAATTTGGTTTGACCATGTGCAAGGCAAGTGCCTTATCCACTTGAAGTACTATTGCTTCAACCTTATATATATTTTTAAAATTTTATTCTTATTTTTGAGTTAGCCTTTGAGGAAAGTTGTCTGATCATATTACAAACTTTTATAGAGAAATCAACAAATAAGTTTAAAAAAGTGACTTCTGGGGCCCGGAGATAGCATGGAGGTAAGGCATTTGCCTTTCATGCAAAAGGTCATCGGTTCGAATCCCGGTGCCCCATATGGTCCCCTGTGTCTGCCAGGAGCAATTTCTGAGCATGGATCCAGTAGTAACCCCTGAGCATTGCCGGGTGTGATCCCCCCCCCAAAAAAAAGAATAAAAACGTGACTTTTATTTCTTCTCGTCAAATTGAGATGGACTCAAGTTTTAAGAAAGTGAAAAATAAAATAAAAAATAAAACAGAACAAAAATCACTGGTTATAGGTTTATAGTTGGATAATATCACAACTCTACTTTTAGAAGACATTTTATTCTTTTGCTTTTGATTGGAATAAGACAATACCATCCTGGTATTGATAAATATGAGAGCCTGTCAGTACAGAGCTATTCAGTTCAAATAATATTTAAACTTTTTGGTCCAACCCTTTATTATCATACAATTATCAAGCTTCAGATAACAGTCTTATTTTGTTTGTTCTGGGAACACACCTATTTTTACTCGGGGCTTACTCCCAACTCTGCACTCAGTGATCCCTTCTGCCAGACTTGGGGAAACCAAAGGGGTGTGGAGGATTGTACCCAAATCTGCTTTGCAAGGCAAGTACTATGCAAGGCAAGTACCCTTTCCCTCATGCCCCTGAAACATTCTTAAATCATTTTTGCACTTGCAATGTTAGTCTTTTTGATGTTCTTCAATACTACATGAACATCATTTACCCTCACAGATATACTTTTTCCTACATAGAACTCCTAAAATGGATAGGCTTTTATGTTATCCCAACTCTACTTAGCACAAAAACAAAGCCAGCACTTCTCTTTTCTGAAGTATTGATCTGTAGTGTGTGCTAGTGAGACTTATTTCTCAACTTGTAAGCTGTCTTCTTGTCAACATAGCTCTTCTTTCTTTCTAAATGTTCTTGTGATTTTTGTATAAAACATTTTTTCATTGAAAAAGCTTAAAAGTTCTATCTTTTACCCCTACTTTCTATAGAAGTCCTTCTTAGATATGCACTCCATCAGATTACATTTGCAACTTGTATTTCTCCACAAATATTAAAAATCTCAAGTTATATATAAGTGGTCCTCTGCTTTGTTAATGTACTGCCAGTATCAGTTGGAAAATAGGGCAACTATTCTTCTTATAAAGATACTTCTCAGACATACATGCAGGATTTACTTTTATATTTTATTACAAGAAGCTCAAAATGCTGGGCCAATCACAAGGACAGGAAACTGAGGTGACATGGAATAAGAAAAGAAAATAAGAAAGAGGCAATGAATAGCTCTTATTATTTGAGGTAGTTTCTCAGTTATTCCATGCATCTACAATGGCATGAGCTAGACAAAGATCCCAGACTTTGGGATCTTTTAATCCCAAAAGTCATTACCTTTGTGGATGGACTCTTGTTAGAAACTGACATGTATTCTGCCCAGCCCTGGTCCCAAGAAAACGAGACATTGTGGCATTAGGACCCTATTTTTACACAGGATCACAATCATTTGTGTGTGTGTGTGTGTGTGTGTGTGTACGTGTGTGTTTTGTTCCACACTCAACGGCACTAAGATATATACTCCTGGCTCTGTACTCAAATATTACTTCTGGCAGGCTCAGGGTACTCTATAGAATGCCAGGAATCAAACCTGGGTCATCTGCTTGCAAGGCAAATGCCCAACCTGCTGTGTTATTGCTCCTGCCCCAGGATTCCAATTTTATCCCAGAAGTTACTACACTCCATAAAAGATGTGGTTGTTACAGTGCATATACAAAGACATACTATCTCTAGTCACAAGAAAGCCTCAGAGTACAAAAGTCACACACACACACACACACACACACACACACACACACACACACACACACACACACACACACACACACACTACAGAACTTCACCATACTTGGAAAAGAAGATGGCAGTCTTGAAGACTTTAGCTAGTAATAACCAGGTGTTTAAAGACTCTGATAAGGACCTTAGAGAGAAAATTTTAAGTAATTTTAAGAAATTCAATTTATTGGCATGAACAGCCAATAAAACACAAGAGGATATGTGAGAAGAGAAAAAGGAAAATTCGAACAGAAATGACAGAACTCAAGAGTTTAGTAGGGGAAATAAAAACCTCACCGAAAGGTCACTGCAGTAGACTAATAGTAGCTAAGAATAGAATCAGTGATCTCCAAGATGAAATGCCGGAAACCTACTGACAACAGCAGAAGATGGGAACAAATTCTCAAAATAAGTAAATAGAAGACAAGAAAATTTTTGAATGAATTTAAGACTCATCAAAGTTCCAGAATACCAGTGTGGGTATCCCCTCCCCCAATTTCTTATTTATTCCTCCTCAATGATCAGAATTGCCCGCACCTGGAATGGGCTAGTAAAGGAGAGAGGGATTAAGGAGGAGAGTTAGCGAGAGATGTGGGGGAGAAGAGAGAATCAACAGTGATATTCAACAGAGAGACTGAACATCAGATTCAGTACCAGCAATTCAAGCATAAAATTCAGCATCAGCAAAGAAGCTGCATCAGTAGGATCAGAAAAGGGAGTTAGCAAGGAAGCCTGGAAAAGGCAGCTGAAAGGGAGACAGAAGTGGAGAGAGCCAGGAGTAGAGAAGTAGCTGTGAGAAAAAGGCTTAGCATAGAAGCCATGTTTAGGACTGTGAAATAAAGCTGGCTGACTCCTGGAACTTCATCCTTAATGAATCTCTCTGCCCTCATCCTGCCACCTTCAGACCTGCGAGGTCATAGGAGCTGTGGGGAGCTGGGTGGAACCCAGAAAGGCCTCACCATCCCTTCCACCAACACTGAGACTCATTAATTTATATTAAAACATCATATCAGGAAGAAAATTCTGATGTAGAAACAATAGTTAATTTATTACAGAGATGTTTCCAGATTTAATAGCATATGTGCCCAGATTCAAGAGGACTGAAAGGTATCTGCCTCGTGTTCCATCTGGTAAAAACTAAGTCACTTCTGGCTGGTAATTTATTTTGAGATGCACAATTGTGTACAATGTCTTTGTTCCTTTTCTCTACCATATTTGCAGTATTTGGAAAGAATAAAAGTATAAAATTCATTAAGAAGATATTATAATAACATGATACTAGAGATAACATATTAGAATATCACTACTTCTTATTAATAAACTGGTTGTAAATGGTAGAAAATTATATCTCTAAGAAAAATATTGAGTAGGTCGAATAGAAATAGATTAATAAAAAAGATTCAGAATATTTTAAGTAGGGAAAGAAATTAAATTAGACTTTGACCTTCCAAAGATAGAGCTGTTGAGGTTATTTAACTATCTACCATGTACCTGCCTTATTGAAGGTATTCTAACATGCATTTGAGAATTTTTTGATGATAAATCCACTAACAAACTCTTCCCCACAGTTTGCATATTAAGCCTCATAGACTATTATTTCTCCAGAAAATAAAGTGTTGGTGTTTATAATTTCATTTTTGCCCCCCCCAGTGTTTGCAATTTCTTTGAAATGAACCAAGTGAATACTTTTTATCTTTATTTTCTTCTCATTTTACTCCTTCTACTAGTAATATAGTTTTGTCTTCTATTTAGTTTTCTGTTTGGGTAGAAAATATACACTTCCCATATATTATTTTTCATATATATCTTAGGAAACATTCTTCAGAATTTGTTTTTCCTAGTGCTGAAATTTGATGTTGAAATTGCCTTTAAAGTAAAAAATAATGCCATTATTGCACATTTAATTTCCCTACCTAAAAAAGTTTTAAAATATGAACTTGACTCAGTCAGTATAAACCATCTTGAATTATTGAATTTCATACTCTAAAGTTTATTTCATCTGACCTGTTTTTTTTGTTTGTTTGTTTTTTAATTTTTGTTTTTGGGCCACACCCGGTGACGCTCAGGGGTTACTCCTGGCTATTCACTCAGAAGTCACTCCTAGCAGGCACGGGGGACCATATGGGGAACCGGGGGATCGAACCTCGGTCCGTCCTAGGTTAGCGCAGGCACCTTACCTCCAGCGCCACGGCCCGGTCCCATCTGATCTGTTTTTAGCACAAATAATGAAATCAAATAGACTTTGCTTTGTCATAGTCCCATAAGTAAATTTATCATTATGCATAATTAAAATCAGCCTCTTCTGTTATATTTTATGTTTCCATTTCATATGCTTTAAGTTCTTTGTTTCTACTAAAAATATATAATTTTAATAAAAGTAGACTTTTGTTCCTTTTTTATATTATGATTTTATAGCTTTTAAATCCATTATTATTAGATTCTGGTGTTAATGATTATTAGATTCCCATGCTTTTTTCTTAGTGAAGTTTGTGGTAAAGTAAAAGAAATGACAATTCCAGCTTTGATCCAGAATAATACTGGTAAAACTTGCACTGGATTTTAGTAAAAATTGGGTACTTTTCCATGAATTAAAAACAAGAATGATTTTGTATTGTGCTCACCTCCTTTAGGTGAGTTCAAAAAGTTTTAAAAAGTTCTCATAGTTCTTCCAGTCAAGGAAAATCCCCAAAAAACAAGTCTTAAACATAAGGTAGACTCTAAGAAGAGAAGAAAATCAAGCCAAGTATAGTAGCTTTTATTTCCCATTTTTCTTCTTCGTGTTAATTGACTACATTTCAATGTAAATTAGACAGTTTTTCAATCTTGGAACTGCAAAAATGGTTTAGTGGAATTCTTTGATACTGAAGTTTGATGACTTTTTTTTTTTTTTTTTTTTTTTTTTTTTTTTTTTTTTTTTTTTTTTTTTTGGTTTTTGGGTCACTCCCGGCAGTGCTCAGGGGTTACTCCTGGCTCCATGCTCAGAAATTGCTCCTGGCAGGCACGGGGGACCATATGGGGCACCGGGATTCGAACCGATGATCTTTTGCATGAAAGGCAAACGCCTTACCTCCATGCTATCTCCCGGGCCCCAGTTTGACGACTTTTAACCTTCTTCCTTAAAGAAATCTGTCTTCAACTGGATCCCAACTAAGATTTCTGGGTTGAACCTGGTTTCTTATGCTATACAGATTATTCTTTATTTACACATACAGAGTACATATTCAAACTCTGTGTAGGCCATTATGTCAAAATGATTAGAAGCACTGATCAAAAGAATTATATAATAATGAAGAGAGGGCTAAGAAGATACCTCAGTAGGTTGGAGTTATGCTTTTCATGTAGGAGATTAGGTTTGATCCTTGGCACTGCATAGTTCCTTACTGGTATTAACTCCCAAGCACCAAGTGATGAAGTGACTTTTCTGCAGCTGACCCAGAAAACTGATTTGTGGGAAAAAAGTAGAAGATCCAATTCCTGAACCTCTGCTTTTCTTTAATGGAAACATTGGTTAATATATTTAATTAATTTTCTCCCCATCACGTGGAGGGTGTTGGTGGTAGAATATAGAAATATCTGAACTCGGGACTTCACAAAGGACAGCAAGTATTCTACAACTAAGCTAGATTTCCAACAAAGACGCAATCATATTGTTTCTTTAACTGTGTATAGTGCTTCACTAATACAATCACACTGAATAATTGAAGTCTATTGTTTCCATCACAGAAGCTACTTTAGTCTTCCAAGTCTTAATATTCTACAAACTGGTTTTAACAGAAACATAAACCTGAATTTATCTATGCAGTAAAATTTTATGTTAGCTGCCCCAATGAATTTGAGGAGGGGTTGAGTTCAAAGTTTTGCATTAATTGCTTATCATTGTTTACCCAATAGACGTTAGAAATTTCATTTTAATGGATACAACTTTATCATGCTCATTTACTAAATCTAACACTACCATTTAGTCCTGAGAGATTAATTTATATGTATTTGATTTTATCTCATTTCAAAACAAATATTTTCAGATAATAAAAGGCACATATGGCTATGTCAAGAAGAAAAAACAATAATAACAAAAGTGGACACTAGCCTTTTCTTCTGTTTTTTGTTGTCAAGAATATACTAGAGAATTAATAAATATTTATGGTGATAGAGTGAAGCAAATACTCAGAACTTCCTTTTGTGCTTTTCTCCAACTGGAAACATCAGATACTACAGAAACTAGAGAAAGGAAGAAATGAGCCCACTAGAGAAAAACATTATCAAAGGTGCTAGAAATTGGGAGCTATAAATTCAAAATATGCAGTGAATCATCTGACCAACAATTTCTGTGCTTTTGACTTGCTGTTTTATTCCTGCTTTTTTTTTTTTTTTGGTTACAGCTGTGTTCTTTCCACAGATGAACAATTGCTTAGTGTTGTTAATTTTAATTTAACCTGTGAATCATGATGATTAATAGATGTAGAACTCAGGCATATTAATTAAACATCCTTTGTATGAATCCAACTAGTTCAGAAAAGCCTTAGATCTTTCCAATACCATATTTTTTGAATCTCTGACTTCATCCAACAAGATGATATTACTTTGTCTTCTCATATCAATTTTCCTGCCCATGTGCATGTAAGCCTTTTCAGAAATATTTTTGTAGTGTAAGAGAAAAATGTCTCTATGCATTGCCTTCCTGCTAATTTTAGAGGCAAGGTGACTATGTGCGTGGTAAACCAGGCTGCAAACAAAATACATGCCAAGGATCATAATTTAAAGATTTTCCATTCATCACTGTCATCAATGTTGAGGGTCAAAGAGTATCAGCATCAATTTCTAGTGTCTTATATTCCTTGTGATTTCTTCCAAATATTCATAAATGTAGTTGCAATGAAACTTAATGTAAGAATAAAAATCAAAAACGTATGTGCATTTGATTTGATTGGGGTGACATAGGGTTGGTTGGCAATGCTCAGAAACCATATGGTTCTGGGGATGGAAGGAATCAGGCCTTCTGTATGCAAAGCCTGTGCTCCAGCCTTTTGTACTATCTACTTGGTCCCATCTTTAAGTTGTTTTGAAATCAATTTTTTGGCTAAAAATTATTTCTGTTCAGAATTAAACTAAGTCACAAACCATGCTCATGTTTAGAGATTTCTAATACTTTATAATTTTTTACTTTTAAATAATATATTTATACTTAAGAAATAAGCAATCAACACATGAGGTGGTGAGAGAGTACAGAAATTTAGGCACTCGCCTTACATTCTTGGCAACTCCAGTTCAATCCCTGATGCTGCACTTGGTCACTGAGAAACACCAAGAGAGATTCCTGAGCACATAATCGGGAGAAAGGACAGAGAGCACTGCTGATTATTGCTAAAATGAAAATAATACAAATAGCAATACTAATAATTGATACTTATCTTTGACTTTCTAGGTATATATTTAAATACACATGTAGATCATATTTTTTCTTGTAATAACTTTTTTTTAATCTAACCTATGACAATTTACCAATAAATAGTAGTATAGGACCAGGTATTACTGTTTAATTTGGGGGGGGGGTACACCCAACATTTTAAAGCTTATAACTGTGACTAGAATTCATTCCCAGTAGTGTTTGGGGAATCATATGTGATGCTGGTAATCAAGTCCATGCCAGGTTTTTAAATTTAATAAACCATATCTAGGTATAAAATATTTGATTACATGACCCCACAAACCACCAATTATTGCTGAATTATTTGTCATCATATTTTCATTAGACAGACATTTACCAGCAGTGATTAGTAACCTATAGATTTTTGTTCTACATTATTAGATACTGCCCATCTTTTAATAATCTTTTTTCTTTTGAATTGTGTTTTGGCAATCTAGTTTAAATGTTCAAGAACTCTTTCTTGCCTAATTGCCATTTTTATTGATATCCTTTTCTTACTTTATAATATGATCCTGAAAATGCAAATGTTGTTTCTTTCTTAAAATTTGATCTATTCCCTAATTGAGAAAGACAAATATTTTGTATTCTCCATGTCTCTCTTCTGTTCTGAAAACTTTCTTGCTATATTTTGTGAGGCGTGGTCATTTATCTTTAGAATAAGAGAACAGAATTCTAATTGGGATCTTGGCATACAGGGTAGTTTATTATGTCAGTTTTGCTTTAAGGTTACAAAGCAAGAAGCAATCACTATGGTAGGCCTCTCAAAGACCAGAAAGTTGATAAGTTTAAACTTTGGAATGTTAGCAGCAAAAAAGCTTCCTTAATTACCCCCAGATAATTTTTCTAGATTGTATAAGAATAAAACAAAAAGCACATAACCTGCTTGGGAGATTATCTATGATCATTGTGCTTGAGTCACATAATAAAATATATGCTCTAAAACTTTATTTTTAAACTTTTTTATTTTTATTTTGATCCTAGTGGCTTACATATCCTTCACAGTAATATTTTAGGTACATATTAACATTAAATCAGGGGAATACCCACCACCAAATTTGTCATCCCCCCCTGTCCCTGTTCCCTTTCTGCAACCCATATCCCCCATGCACCATCACCCCCCAGGCTGCTAGAGTAGGTGGTCCCCTCTTTGTCTATTACTATCAGTGATCATATATCTGTTTGGTCCTGATGCCCTCCCTTGTTTCTCCCTCTATTTGAGAGGCTGAGCTAGATAAATAAAGTTATGTGGTTTTGCTTGAGGGAAAGAAAAACAATAGAATGGGATACAGAATAAGAAAAAAATTTAAAAATTAAAATATGCTGAAAATGGGCAGAGTCCTTCTATTGGCTATCAACATCAGTTTGAGGAGGACATGAAAAAGGTAATTGAAACACCATTACAATCCAAAAAGAAATGTCAAATTAAATATCCAGTGTAGGCTCTAAAACTTTTTAAAGAGCTGAAGAAATTCTTAAATAATCTTTAAAGTATCCTGGGGTTTATGTTCTATATGTCTGAATTATTTTACAATGCTTGGGGATAGCAGTGCATATTTAGGCTTTAGCTTACTAGAGATAAAAATAATTCCTGTCCAGTTTCACAGACAATACTAGTGACTTTCAACCAGCATTGTGTCTAACATGCCACTACTTTCCTATCACCATATTAGTATTAAACAGTCTCCCTATGTGACCTTAGTAATCTTCTAAAATGCAGTTAAATACATTTACATGGGTTTGATATATTTTAATATAAGGATAATGCTTTTTATAAATATGACACATATAAATATGACACTTCAATATAAATTGAAGACTAAGAACAATCCATATGGTTTCATAATAAGATTTATTGATTCTCAACAAGGAAAGACACTTCAGAGTATTTTTACCAAGTGAGAGGAAGAAGTGAAGAGTCTTCTATCAATAAGGGTTAGTTTTTCATTGAAGGACTCTACAAAAGGAACTAAAGGAGAATAATAAGTTCTGGATTTATTGCTTTTCTGAGACAGAGCTACAAGTAACAGAAATGGGATGAACGACGGAGCTAGCTATCATAAAGTGGAGAGACAGAAAAATCTTATGTATTCAAGGCAATACAAGAACATTACCAAATTAGTCTGCATAGTTAGTGCTGAAGCTGTGTTGCTGTGTTGCTTCAGAAAGTAGAGAAAGAGGAATGAGGAGAAGGGAAGAGAAATTTCTGTGTTTGAAGATCATAGGGTTTGTCACAACTATTTACCTGTGTAATTTTTTTTTTGTTTTTGTTTTTGTTTCTGGATCACACCATGTGACACTCAGGGTTTACTTCTGGCTATGCGCTTAGATGTTGCTCCTGGCTTGGGGGACCATATGGGATGCTGGGCGGTCGAACCGGGGTCTGTCCTAGGCTAGCGCTGGCAAGGCAGACACCTTACCTCTAGCGCCACGGCGCTGTCCCCTACGTGTGTTATTTTAATAGGAAAGTTCCCACAGAAAATATAGAAATTAACAGACTTGTGTTCTGACTCTTTTTACAGAACAGTAGATTTGATTTGCTCCATAGCTCAGACTTTGTCCATCTTGATGTCAAACTGTGAGACCATACTCTGAGGTTTAATTTATCCTACCTCATTAGATGCAAGAGCTCTGAGTGATCCATTCTAAGAGCAGAGTGAAGAATATATAGTTAATAATATTTATGATATGAACAGAATAAGTGATAAAGTTGAATAAGGAAGGTTACTTGATCAGGAATGGATTCACAGAAACAATTAGTAGATGTCATAATGGAGCTGAAAATTGTATTAAACACTGATTTATCAATTATTGTATATAGTAGAAATCATTCTATATGCTAAATGAAAAATGTTTTCCCCTTATTTCCTATCACTTGGGTATCAAAGCTTTGGGTGAACTGGATTCAACTTAAAATAACCAAAATCAGCATGAGTAAGTAAATTGGGAGCCTGCCTTCATTCATATTATCCAGTGCCAATCTGTTTCTTGAACCAATTCCTGTAACACTTCAAAGATGATGTTCTGTGGAACACTTTACCAAAAGCACTTCTTTACTCCACTTACTGTTTTTTACTTTTTTTTTTTGTTCAATTTCCTTAATCATCTTTTCAGTGAAATTTCTTAGGGGACAAATCAATTCTTTGTTTGTTTGTTTGTTTGTTTGTTTCTGAGCCATACCCAGTGATGCTCAGGCATTATTCATGGTTCTGCACTCATAAATTACTCCTGATGGTACCTGGAAGATCCTATAGGTTCTGGAATTCTGGGGATGCTGGTGATGGAGCCTGGGTTGACTCCATGCAAGAAAAGCATTTTCTTCACTGAACTATCTCTCCAGCCACAAAAGTTAATTTTTGTGCTCATTTTGTCCGCGAACTTTTGGCAATGCAAAGTAGTTTTATAATAGGGGCCATCCCACAGCAATGCTGGCGGGGGGGAGGGGAGGCACTTCTGGCCACATCTGACAATGCTGAAGGAGTGGGACTTACGTAATGATTTCCAAACTAGGGCCTCACACATGTTAGTCATTTGCTCTTCTATTTGAGCTCTCTTCCTAGACCATAGAATTATTTTAATAAAGTCGATTCCAATTAAAATATGTATGTTGCTCATTAGCATTTGTGTAGGTTAACTAATCATCTCTTTGTATTTTTTTGATTCGTTTTGGTTTGGTTTGTTTTTTGGTTTTTGGATTACATTACTCCTGGTTCTGTGCTCAGAAATCTCTCCTGGCAGGCACGGGGGACCAAACGGGATGCAGGGATTCAAACCACCATCCGTCCTGGATCGGTGGCGTGCATGACTACTGCTGTGCTATTTCTCTGGTGCCCTCTTTGTATTTCTTAAGTCTCAATATTGACATATTTTTACATTTTTGAATAGAGACAGCATAAGTTCTTTACTCAAAGAGTTTTATACCCCCAGAAAATCTTGATGTACACTGGGAATAAGTTGAATATAATCACTATGTCAAATCATAACATTGGTGAATAATACTACATATGTAATAAATACTGAAAATATGTTAAAATGAGGCAATATATGAAAAGGAACTGAATGGGGCCCGGGAGATAGCATGGAGGTAAGGCGTTTGCCTTTCATGCAAAAGGTCATCAGTTCGAATCTCGGTGCCCCATATGGTCCCCCGTGCCTGCCAGGAGCAATTTCTGAGCATGGAGCCAGGAGTAACCCCTGAGCACTGCCGTGTGTGACCCCCCCCCAAAAAAAAAAAGAAAAGGAACTGATTCTGGTAGACTAACAATCATCAGTTGTTATTGGAAAAACAACCAATTTTCTTTAACATAATTGTTATGCCCCCTTATATTCCAAGGTTTTTGAAAAAGCAAAGAAACAAAAAGACAAATGGAGTTGTATAAAATTTATAAATAATGGGTAAATATCATATACATTTTTTAGTAATAATAGAATCATTTCCTGAAATACAGAGCATTCTGAAAATCGAGATTGGAAAGCAGGTCTAGGATCTGAAACCAAGGTGAGAACTTGCTACTTTGTGAGAAGAGTAGTATTGCCAGGGCATGCCTAAGCTTTTAGGGTGGCTCAGCCCACCAGATGTATCCTCATATTTTCCTGGAGGGTAGAATTAATTTAAGCCCCATGGGATTCCTTAAAAAGGTTCACTGTGGACGCCTTTTTCCCCTGCATGAATGGTTGAGGAATTTCCAAAGAGATGCCTGACATTACATTTTCAGCCAGTATTTGACTATCTCTCCTTTGTATATTTTAGGCAAAATAATAGCCTCTATCAAATAATTTGGCTCAGAAATTCCAGCACCAAAGTTTATTTGAGTACCCCCTTTTCTGGATTTAGTCAGCTCTAAAAGAAAAGACAATTTTTCTCTTTGCAATTGCAGTTTCTGGTAATCAAGGGTGTAACCAGAATGCAGATCTCGACTACTGACCCTCCTTTAGAAATAGGGAAGCTCTTTCTTGGGCATTTGACTCCTCCCTTCCTTTAACCTCTAAAACAATAGAGCCCAGACTAGAAAGACCAAGTTTCTAGATATTTCCTACTTCCTCCTGATCCTGACCTTCTCTTTTGTAACTTACAATTTTATAGACACACCAATAGCTTAGGTATTGTTATTATTGTACTAGGCTTTGTGATTATAATTATTCTTCACTTTTGGCTAATTTTACTCTTATAAATTCCCCTGCTCAAAAAATTAAACTTGTCACACTCCTGCCAGAATCGTGTTGACCCACACATACTGCATGTGATATCATTATTTCATATTTCATATTCGTCTGCTCGTGTTACCCGTTTTTCTCCTGTGAAAGGATTATGACCCGCTAGAATTGCTGAGATGCAAGACGTCTACAACAAAGTATTGATCAACATTTTTGACATCCTTCACCCATGAACAGAGCTATTTTCAGAGCCAATTTCAAATGCAATTGCTTAGACAGATGTGTTATTGTAGGCTCCAAAGAAATTCACCCATCTCAGAATCAGAGAAAATACAGAAGGAAACTTAAGGGGTGACTAGGTTTCCTAACAGATTAAAACAAGGTATGAGATGGGGTGTTAGAGACAGTGAATCAGTTCTTCCTTCTGACACAGTAATGTTTCTGTTGAAGATACCTAATAAAATTGAAGCTATTGTCAATAAAGATCAGTTTTTCAAAATCAAATAAGTAGAGCAGTAAGGGTTATATTTGATAATTTTCTCTATTGTGGAGAGAAGTAGAGATCCTTTAAAGAAAAGAAGGAAAAACAAAAATATTAAAGGCTCTCACACAGTCAAATTTTATTACAGTAAATCATATTACATTAATATGTCAAGTCAAATCACCTTCAATTGAAAGTATAACTTAGTCTATCTTACAGATATACTCCCAAATAGCAAGCTCTCTTTTGAATCCTGAAACTTGAAATCCTCATTTTCAAATAGAGTTAGATAAGCTAGTTAACCATAGGCAGATATCTAAATGCTACAAATTTTTAGGGAGTTTATCACTTCCTTAGACCTCAACCTAGCATCACATCCATGGCACTGTTGAGATAGCTTTCCAGTAGCGTTTCACTAGCTAATAACTAGGTTTGGACTCCTGAATCCAGCAGCAGAGGTGGTGTCAGATGGGAAAAGGATCTTTGCACACCTTCAAAATGACCAAACTCACATAAGGTGAAAAAGCTAAACAAATCATCTTGGCTTCTTTTTGTGAAGAAAAATAAGAAGAAAAAAAAGAGCTCACTGGAAGAATTTTCATTTGAGATCAAATTTAAAGGACCCAAATGATCTGTGATAAGAACAATATTTTAAGTGATTTAATTTTGTGACTAAAGCTCAGACCTAATAAGATACCCGACTTAATCAAGAATCAATCAAGAACTTAATGGCATTTTCGCATTATATCAGTTCTGTGTCATACAGAATATCTAATGTACATGCAATTATTAAAATATTTTTTAAATAATTTCTTTATTTAAGCAAATGGTTACAAACATGTTCTTAATTGGAGTTTAGCTATAAAATGCACATACCCTGTCACCAAAACAACCTTCCCACCACCATTTCCCCCCCATTTCCTACCTCCACTACCCCCTGCCTGTCTTTAAGACAACATTGTATAAAAATAAAGACAGCATTGTATTTATCTCTCTAGAGTTATCATAGTAGCTGTTTGTGTAGTTATTTCTCTAATTGCACTTACTACTCTTTGTGATAAGATTGTTAATCGTTGGTTGGTCCTTCCAGTCCTCATCTCTATTTTCTCTGGGTCTTATTATAATACTGTCTTTTTTTTTAAATACCATGTATGAGTGATACTATTCTGTGCTTATTTCTCTCCCTCTGACTTATTTCACTCAACATTATAGTCACCAAATACATCCAGGTATAAGTAAATTTTGTGACTTAATTTCTTTTTCCAGCCCTCATCTCTATTTTCTCTGGGTCTTATTATAATACTGTCTTTTTTTTTAAATACCATGTATGAGTGATACTATTTTGTGCTTATTTCTCTCCCTCTGACTTATTTCACTCAACATTATAGTCACCAAATACATCCAGGTATAAGTAAATTTTGTGACTTAATTTCTTCTAACAGCTGTATAATATTTCTTTTTTATAATAAAAATTTTGGGGGGGGTCACACCCGGCAGTGCTCAGGGGTTCCTCCTGGCTCCATGCTCAGAAATTGCTCCTGGCAGGCACAGGGGACCATATGGGGCACCGGGATTTGAACCGATGACCTTTTGCATGAAAGGCAAACGCCTTACCTCCATGCTATCTCCCGGGCCCTATAATAAAAATTTTAAGCACCATGATTACAAACATGTTTGTAGTTGGGCGTAAGTCATAAAAAGAGCACCCCCCTTCACCAATGCAACATTCCCACCACCAATGCTCCCCATACGCAACCTCCCCTAACCCTACCTGTATTCAACATAGGCATTCTACTTCAATCAGTCATTACTATTGTTATGATAGCTGTTAATGTAATTATTTCTCTAACTGCACTCACCAGTCTTTGTGGCAAGCTACATCTCATGGGCCAGTCCTTCTAGACCTCATCTATATTGTCTCTGGATATTATTACAATAATGTCTTTTATTTTTCTTAAAACCCATGGATGAATGAGAATATTCGGTGTCTATATTTCTCCCTCTAACTTATTTCACTCAGCATTAGTTTCCATTTCCATCCATGTATAGGAAAATTTTATGAGTTCATCTCTTCTGATGGCTTCATAGTATTGCATTGTGTAAATGTACCATGGTTTCTTTAGCTAGTCATCTGTTGAAGAGCACCTTGGTTGTTTCCAAAGTCTGGCTATTGTAGCAATGTTGCTATGAATATAGGTGTGAGGAAGAAATTTTTGAAATTGCATTTTTGTGTTCCTAGTGTATATTAGGAGTGGTATAGCTGGATCAAATGGGAGCTCAATTTCCAGTTTTTTGAGGAAACTCCATTTGTTTTCTATATGGGCTGGACTAGATGGCATTTCCACCAGCAGAGAATGAGAGTTCCTTTCTCCCCACATCCCCACCAACACTGATTGTTCTTTGTAATATGTGCCAGTCTCTGTGGCATGAGATGGTACCTCATTGTTGTTTTAATTTTCATCTCCCTGATGATTAGTGATGTGGAGTATTTTTTTCATGTGCCTTTTGGTCATTTGTATTTCTTCTTTCAGGAAGTATCTGTTCATTTTTTCTCCCCATTGTTTGATGGGGTTAAATTATTTTCTTGTTACGTTTGTCAATATCTTGTATTTCTTAGATAATAGCCCCTCATCTGATACGTATTGGTTGAATAGTTTCTTCCATTCTGTGGGTGGCCTTTGTATTCACGTCACTATTTCCTCTGAGGTACAGAAGTTTCTCCGTTTAATGTAGTCCTATCTGTTTATCTCCTCTTCCACTCGTTTGGAGAATGTTGTTTACTTCTTGAAGATGCCTTTAGTCTCAATATCATGGAGTGTTTTATCAGCATGATTTTCTATATACCTTATAGTTTCAGGTCCGATAATCCATTTGGATATGACTATTGTACTGTGCCGGTCAACAGCTTCAGTTTATTCGTGGTTGTGGAAAGGGTCTGCACCTGAAAAGGAAATGGGTGGAAAAAAGGGGACCACCAAGGATTCTGATTATGGCATCGATTTACTTTTGAAATGCCATGACTTATATAGTTTTTACACAAAGGGAGGAGGGGATAATGCAAACATTTGTCAAGCATACATTTGTCACCATTCAGTTCAAAAGGTTTGGCATGTGCCTGCTAATTTAATTCAAGTTTCCTGAGGAACATCCTATTATCACACCAAATGCTCTATCTATAGGTCTGAGTTTCCTGAGCCGGAAGAGTGTGACCTTATGGTTTTTTTGATCTGCATCAACTCATGGCCAGTTGGCACGTACACAATTCAACTAAAGGACAGGCCTGTTAGGAAATGTCAGTTTGCTACAAGATTGCTGTACTTATGCTAAGACTGTGAGGGAGAATCAGGCTCCTTACATTGTGCATGTTGTTTGATGGAGGTCTAAGTTCGTTTTTTTGCATGTGGCTGACTATTTATCCCAATATCACATGTTAAAGAGGCTTTCCTTGCTCCATTTTGCATTTCTTGCCTCTTTATCAAATATTAATTGATTGTATGTCAAGGGAACATTCTCTGAATACTTAAGTATATTCCACAGATCTGAGGGTCTGTCTTATTTCAATACCATGATGATTTAATGACTATTGCTTTGTAATACAGTTTAAAGTTGGGGAAAATGATGCCTCACATCTTCTTTTTCTTAAGGATTGCTCTAGCTATTCATGGGTGCTAATTATTCCAAATGAATTTCAGAAATGTTTGATCTAATTTTTTGAATAATATCATGAGTATTCTTAGAGGAAATATCTGTACAATGCTTTGGGAAGTATTGACATTTTAATGAGGTTGATCCTTCAATTCCATAAGCAGAGCGTGTTTCCATTTCTTTATGTCCTCATTTATTTCTTGGAGCAGCATTTTGTAGTTTTCTTTGTATAGGTCCTTCACCTCTTTAGTTGACTCCAAGGTATTTGAGTTTGTGTGCACTAATGTAAATGGAATTTTTTATGTCCATTTCTTCTCTATTATTATTTGTGCAAAAGAAGGCAATTGATTTTTGCATGTTAATTTTGTAGCCTGACATTTTACTATATGAATCTATTGATTCTAAATAAAGCTTTTGGGTAGTCTATATAGCACCATGTCATCCACAAATAGGGAGAGCTTGACTTCTTACTTTCCTATATGGATGCCCTTGATATCCTATTTTGTGTGTGTGTGTGTGTGTGCTTAATTGCTATGGCAAGAACTTCCAGCACTATGTGGAATAGGAGTGGTAAAAGGGGGCAGCCTTGTCCTGTACCAGATTTTAGAGGAAAGTCTTTTTGCCTATTTCCATTAGAATAATATTTGCCACTGACTTGTAGTAGTTGGACTTGACTACATTGAGAAAAGTTCCTTCTATGCTCATCTTGTTGAGAGTTTAAATCAGGAATGTGTGTAGGACCTTATTGAATGCTTTCTCTGCATCTATTGATATGACCATATGGTTTTTGTTTTTTCTTATGTTGATATTATGTATTATGTGTTTGATTTTCATGCATTAAATCATCTTTGCATTCCTGGGATCAAGAATACTTGATCATGGTGTATGACCTTGTTGATGAGGCGTTGGTTTCTATCTGCCAGTATTTTGTTGAGGATCTTTGCATCTGTATTTATCCAATATTTATCCAATATTCTCAATAGTGATAGGTTTATTTAGATATGCTAGTTCATCCTGGATAAATAAATCCATGGATATTGCTCTGTTGTTTTCCTTTTCTGCAGCAACTCTGTCTGGTTTTGGTATCAGAATGATGTTGGATTCATAAAAATTATTTGGGAATGTTTTGTTTCTTCAATTTTCTAAAAGAGCCTGAAAAAGTTGGTAGTAGTTCCTCTTGAAAGGTTTGAAAGAATTTGTTAATGAATCCATCTATACCTGGGCTTTGTTTTGGAAATACTTTAGACTATATTTTAATTTTCTCAATAGTGATAGGTTTATTTAGATATGCTAGTTCATCCTGGCTTAACTGTGGAAGATTATTAGAGTCCAAACTTTATCCATTTCTTGCAGGTTTTGTGTTCTTTGTGTTTTGTGGCATAAAGTTTCTCAAAGTAGTCTCTGATTATTTTTCGAATCTCTGTAGTATCTGTAGTGATCTCACTCTTTTCATATTTAGTCCAGTTTATTAAGTTTCTCTTGCCCTTTCTTTGTAAGTTTTGCTAGTGTTTTTTTCATTCTTGTTTATTATATCAAAGAACCAACTTTTGTTTTTATTGATCTTTTGAATTATTTGGATCTGCACTTCATAAATTTCTGCTCTGAGCTTTGTTATTTTCTTCTACCTACCTCTATTTGGTTCTTTTTGTTGATCATTTTTAATTTTATAATGTGTATCATTAAGCTATTCATGTAGGCCCCTTCATCCTTTCTGTGTCCCACAAATTCTGATAGTTTGTGTCTTCATTGGCATTGGTTTCCAGGAATCTTTTGATTCCTTCTTTGATTTTATCTTTGATCCATTGATTGTTCAGTACTGAACTGTTTAATTTTGAGATGTTAATATTTTATTCTATGTTCCTTTGTCACTTATAATTTTAGTGCATTATGAATTGAGAAGATGATCTGTACAATTTCTATCCTGTTGATTTTATGGAGGTATGTTTTATGGGCAGCATGTGATCTATCCTGGAGAATGACCCATGTGTTTCTAGTTTTCTGGGATGGAGTGCACTATTTTTATCTACTAATTCACTTTCTTCCATTTTTCTTTTCAGAGCTAGTATATTCTTATTGGATTGCAGCCTGATTGGCCTATAAGGGGTGACATGGAGATCTCCCACTATTATTGTGTTATTAGTAATGTCCTCTTTCATATTTGTCCACAATTGTATTAATTATTGTGCTGGTCCCTTATTGGATTCATATATATTTGGGAGTGAGTTTTCCTCCTGTTATACATATTCCCTGATTATTATAAAATGTCAATCTGTGTCCCTTATAACTTTTCTGAATTTGAAGTTTATGTCATCTGATATTAATTTGGCCAGTCTAGCCTTTTAAAAGGAGTTTTTTGTTTGGATGTTTGTCCTCCAACCTTTGATTTTAAATCTATGTTTGTTCTGACTTTTCAGATGTGTTTCTTGTAGGCAGCAGAATGTTATGTCCAACTTTTTAATCCATTTTGCAATTCTATGCCATTTTGTGTCTCTTAACTGTTGCTTTCAGTCCATTGAAATTGAGATAATTATTATAGGATTTAGTGACATCTTTATGTAGGAGTTTGTTGTATCAGTTTGTCTCTCTTTTCTAAAAGTAGACCTTTTAGTTTGTCTTCTAAGACAGGTTTTGAGTCTGTAACCTTCTTAGCTGTTCTTTATCCATGAAGCTATGTATACTTGCTTCAAACCTGAAAGTGAGTCTGACTGAGTTCAGTATTCTAGGTGAAGCATTCATTTCATTAAGTTTTGTCACTATATCACACCCCTGCTCTCTGGCCTTGAATGTTTATTGTAAAAGATCTGCTATAAATCTTAAGAATATGCCTTTTAATGTAATTTCCCTTTTAGATCTTGCTGCTTTCAGTAGTCTACCTCTGTGTTATTCATCATTGTAACTAGGATGTGTCTTGGTGTGCCCTTTTTTAATCTCTTTTAGCTGGAACATTTTGGGCATGTAGTATTTTGTTGCACGCCATGCTGTCTTTAGCTCTGGGAATTTCTCTGCAATGATTTCCTTAACTGATGATTCTTCCTGGGGATTTTCCTCCTGGGTCTCTGGGACTCCAATGACTGTTACGTTGTTTTTGTTGCGTTTTTCAAATATTCTATTTCGTTCTGTTCTCATTGTTTGAGGAAATTTTCCATCTTCTTTTCATTTTTTAAAGGCTCTTTTTAGTCTCTTCTGTGTGGAGTTGTTCTGCATCTCATCTTCAAGCTCACTAATTCTGTCTTCAGCTGTTGTCACTTTGTTGGGGAGGCTTTCCATTGACATTTTCATTATGTCAACTGAGATTTTCAGTCCTGTTATTTCATAATATTCTCTCAATTCTTATTTGTGGTTCATTCAACATGATCTATGTTGTCATTGATATCTATGAACATCCTCCATAATTTTTCTCTAAACTCCTTATCTGAGAAGATAATTAGGTGGTTGTCACTTTTTGGGTCATCAGAGCTGCCATCTTCATTCAGGCTGATGTCAGCCTGAATTGTTTTCCCATTGTGGCTTCTGTACTGTGATGCTTTCTGCATGCTATGCTAGTGCTCATTGACTAGTGGATGTGCACGTCCACAGAGCAAAATAGAGTGCTGGTCTCCTCTGGCACCATTCTCTTTGGGTGTTTAGAACTCTCCTCTGATTATGCAGCTTCCACAGACACTTCATTGCAGGATTGGTCTCATGCTGCAGCTCCTTGCAATGGTATTAGATGGCAATCCACAGTATTCCATTCTACAAATGTACCACAGTTTCTTTAGTCACTCATCTTTTGTTGGGCATCTGGGTTGTTTCCAGTTAAAATATTCTTTTAGGAGTCAGAGCAATAAATAGCACAGCAGGTAAGATGTTTGCCTGGCACATGACTAACCTGAGTTTGATTTCTGGCATCCCACATTGTCTCCTAAGTTTGTCAGGAGTGATTCTTATGTCCATAGCCAGGACTAACCCCTGAATGTTGCCAGATATGGCCCCCAAAAATAATTCTTTCACTTTTTAGGTAATGCCAAATTATTTTATTTTAGGTAGAAGCAAGCAAAGATAAAATCATTTAACTCTATTTACACTGGAGTTACTGAAATAAAATAAATATCAAGTATGTCCTTCCATTGTGCAATTCATTCAATTCATTCATTCTTTCTCTAATGTTATTTATTCTACTTATCCATAATTACTTTACTCTGAATTATTATTCAATACTATCACTCTTCTCTGCGATCATTATTGTATTTAACTGAATGCTATCAAATGGAAATAGTAATTTATTATATTTTTCAAAAGACTGTTTTAAGAGAATTTTCAAGTTAACAATAAAATTGTGACAAGAAAATAAACCTTTTAAAGATCTTATTTGATTTATTAATTAACAAAATGCTCAGCAAAGTCACTAAAGCTAGTTTCAAAGAGAATTCAAAGAAAATAAACATATAGGCAATGAAACAATGCTTGAAATGACTTGTTCATAGATTTATTTGTTAGCTGCCAAGGGTATCAATCCACTGGCACTGGAAAATTATTTGCATATTGATGAACAGAAACAATTTATATTACATTCAGTTTCTCATTTATTACTTTAGTTTTTTCATACAATACAATTTTTAAAACTCTATAGAGAATTATAAAATATTTGGAAATTAGGCTCATTACTTTTTTCTTTTATTTCTTTTTTTTCCTTTTTGTGGTGCTGTGCCACACACAGCAGTGCTCTGATTTAAACTTGGAGTCCTGTGTGTGACAGGCTTTCAACTATTTCCTGGCCCTGGAAAATTGCTTTTTAAACTGAGTGACTCTGACCAAAGTTCTTATTATGTACAGTTCCTCTTTTGTAAAATGGAAATACACTTTGGAACAACTTGTCAGCCTTATAGAGTCACTGCAAAAAATCATTGGATATTATACATAACGGTATAATTACTAACTGATAAATTGTTATACATGACATTTAGTACTAATGAATGGCATTTCTTTTCTATGTCCGTCCTACTAAAGTAATTTGTTCTTTACTATTGAACTTTAAGCCAAAACTACATAATTTATGGTTAGGATCCTAAACAAAAACTAAGAAACACTTGTATTTTCCCCAAAGAATACAAATTTTCCCAGTGGAAAGTATAAGGTTTCACTACATAGAGTAAGTATATCATAAAAAAAAAAGCTTAATGTGATGTTCTTCATCAGGTTTGTACAATTCTACTAAAACTACACTAGATTTTATATTTATAAGTTACAGGTATTGGGACATTTCAAAAGAAGCAACTTTTAAAACTTGAAAGTGAAATAGAAGAGTTTCAATTCATTGGTTTCATTTCTTAATTCAAGTGTTCTTTAGTGTCCAAAAAAGTCATAATAAATGATCGTTCAATTGGAAATAGCCTGTCATTTCTAATGTTAGATCTTATTTCATTTAAGTGAATTAATTTTACCAAAAAGTGAAAAAAAAAAAGGAAATTATCCTTTAAGAGACTGTCTTAAATTTCTCCGTGTTGCTAACAGCAAAATCATCTTTGTGGATATGGTAAACCCAGCTAATAAGAATGATTAAAAATTGGGGCCTGGGAAATAGCATGGAGGCAAGGCATTTGCCTTTCATGAAAAAGGTCATTGGTTCGAATCCCAGTGCCCCATATGGTCCCCCGTGCCTGCCAGGAGCAATTTCTGAGCATGGAGCCAGGAGTAACCCCTGAGCACTGCCAGGTGTGACCCAAAAAAAACACACACACAGAAAAGAGTGATTAAAAATTAATACATTATTGTCTTTATTGGAGAGTCCCAAAGGCAGATTTTTGACACAAGAATCTGAGTACAGGGTTCAGTTAGTAAAGCAGGTGGTGTGTTTATCTTGATTGTATTGTATGCATTGAAACACAATTTTTTAATTAATATATTTTATTGAAACATCTTGATTACATACATGATTGTGTTTGGGTTTCAGTCATGTAAAAAACAACACCCATCTCCAGTGCAACATTCCCATCACCATTGTCCCAAATCTCCCTCCTCCCC
>PVKC010004172.1:0-36417 GCA_004027635.1 Crocidura indochinensis | reverse complement strand
TTTCTGCCTTAAAGAGATGGCAAAGGCCCCTACCTCTTTGGAAGTGGTATTTTGACTCCTATGCCCTGGGTATGAGGAGCAGGAGGGCCACCCCAGAGTTTCTGGGCACTGCCCTGGACCCTCAAAGAAGCCGGAATGTCAGGCAGGGCCCACATTGCGCGTCTGGCATTCTTCACGCGTCCTCTCTGCTGGCAGTTGGGGCCCTTGACAGTCGGTTAATCGGCAGTGGAGTTTGAAGCCAAAGTCTGTAATTGAATTATTCTGTTATCTAGATTGAGGATTAACACCTCGATTGATCGCATGTAGAAAATGGCTCCCAAATCCCCCTTGACAAGCTCTTTCTTTATCAAGAAACCACTCCGATCTCACCCACTTAGCCCTTCACACTAAGTGCTCATATTAACAGGAATTAGGTAGGTCCCAATCTGTCCACTCTGTCCAGCCCCAAGGGACAAGCAGCAATAAATTGAGCCAGCCCTTTCTGGCCTCCTCAACTCTGGAATGAATCTGACTTGAAGCTCATAAAATGCAGAAACTCTTCCCAAAACCCTGATTGCAGGAGAGGACAGATGACATCATTCACTCTGATTGGCCTCTAACTCATTCTCCCTACAGTTAGGAGGTTTTGTTGAGACCCTCCTGGCTTTTCTGTCTGACAACGAAAACAATGACTCCACCTCTGGTCATTATTACAATGAAGCCTACACCCCAATCTTCTCCCCTGGAAGGGACACTGTCTTTAGAGACTAAACCTCCTGATTTACCTGGCACTTTTCCTTCAACACCTAGGAAACTTCTCAGTCCCTGGTTACTTCCCCGCCAGACTGACCCTGCATTAGCTCCCATATCACATCTCAGAGACCTCAATTCCTTATTCCTCCCTCTGTTTCTCCATCAGATTCTCATTGATCTGGGCTGTCTCCGATTCTATTCTCTGACTTCAAACCACTTACACTACTATATTCACAAATCATTTACTGCATGCTCATTAGGTGCTCTGCAGGGTGTTATGAACTGGGGAAGAAATAGGAGTAAAACAGACAAAAGTGCCTAATATGAAGAATTCATTCTAGTAGAAAAGCCAGGTCTTATTAGAGGTAATCTATGTTAAGTTAAGTATGTTAGCTTGTGATCAGTGCTAAGAAGAAAAAGAAAGCAGGAGAAGGGTCTGAGCATATTAGGATGCATTGGTGACTTCCAATAATGGAATCCTTAGAGAAGGCAGAACAGAAATTTTTATCCTAAAAGATAAAGGAGCAAAGCAAGGAGTTCTCAGGAAACTGTTCCAAATAGATGGAGTAATCATGCCACAGTCTGAATAAAGAATATTAAATTAAGTGAAAAAAATTTCAGACACAAAAAATGTTGTTATATGATTTGATCTATGTGAAACAATGCAGAATAATTCACTCTATAGAGATAGACAGGGGATTAATGACTAATGCAGACAGACAGGGGAGCTAAGGAATACCGACTTAATGGTGTGATAAAAATAGGTCTTTCATCTCTCTTGTTAGGTTGATTCCTAGGTACTTGCTATTTTTAGATACTATTTTAAATGGGATGAACTCCTTAATCTCTTTCTCTTCTGCTTCATTACTTGTATAAAGGAATGTTAGTATATTGGCTTTATAGCCGACCACTTTGCTGTATTGATTTATTGTTTCTAGGAACTTTCTGAGGACTCTAGAGTTTTTATGTATATCATCTGCAAAAATTTATAGCTTGGTCTCCTCTTTCCCTATTTGTATTCCGTTGATTCCCTTCTCTTGTCTGATTTCTATCGGTAGGACTTCTAAAACTATGCTGAACAAGAGTAGAAATAGTGGACAGCCTTGCCTAGTACCTGACCTTACTGAAAATACTCTCAGTTTTTCACTATTTATATATAGCTATAACTATCTTGAGGAAGGTTCTTTCTAACCTATTTTTCATGAATGGATGTTGGATTTTGTCAAATGCCTTCTCTTTATCGATTGATATGATCATGTGGTTTTGTCTTTATGTTGATATGATGATGTATGATATTGATTGATTTGCAGATTTTGAACCATCTTTGCATCCCTGGGATGAAACCCATTTGGTCATGGTATATAATCTTTTTGATGTATTGTTGGATTCGGTTTGCTAAGATTTTGTTCAGGATTTTTGCATCCATGTTTATTAGTGATATTGGTCTGTAGTTTTCTTTCTTAGTGGTGTCCTTGTCAGATTTAAAAATGAGTGTGATATTAGCATCTTAAAAGAAATTAGGGATGATTCCTGTCTTTTCAATGTTTTGGAAGAGCATGAGGATCAATGGTAGTAAAGTCATCTGTAAAGTCATCTGATCCTGGAGGAGTTTCTTAATTACTGTTTCAAATTCTTTAACTGTGATTGGCCTGTTTAGGTTTTCTGCTTCCTTGTTATTAATTCTTGGGATATGATATTTTTCCAGGAATCTGTCTATTTCTTCTGAGTTATCTAACTTAACTAAGTACAGTTGTTCATAGCAAACTCTCATGATGCCTTGGATTTCTTGGACTCTGTTGTAATCTCTCCCCTTTCAGTTGTGATCCTATTTATTTGGGTGCTTTTCCTTTTGTGTGTGTGTGTGTGTGTGTGTGTGTGAGTCTTGCCAGTGGTTTGTCTATCTTGTTTATTTTTTTGAAACAGCTGCTGATATCATTGATTTTTTGTATTGTTTTCTTTGTTTCTATGTTGTTTATTTCTGATTTCTGCTCTGGTTTTTATTGATTTTTTTTTTTTGGTTTTTTTGGGTCACACCCTGCCAGTGCTCAGGGGTTACTCCTGGCTCCATGCTCAGAAATTGCTCCTGGCAGGCACGGGGGAACATATGGGGCACCGGGATTCCAACCGATGACCTTTTGCATGAAAGGCAAGCACCTTACCTCCATGCTATCTCCCAGGCCCCGTTTTTATTGATTTTTGTCTTCTACCTGTGTTTGAGTTTCTTTGCTGCTGTTTTGCCAGATTTTTAAGATATCCCTTTTAAGCTGTTGATTTTTGTGATTTTCCTCCTTCCTAAGGTAGGCCAGTACTGCTATGAGTTTCCACCTAATTACTGCTTTTGCTGTGTCCTATAGATTTTGGCTAGTTGTTTCTTTATTGTCATTTGTTTCAGGAATCTTTTAATTTTTCCTTGATTTCCTCTTTGATTCAGCTCTTGTTAAGCATTATGTTGTTTAATCTCTAGGTGTTAGATTTTCTTCACATCTTTTTACAGTCAATCTGATCTTTGTTGTGCTGTGGTCTGATAGGATGCTTGAAATAATTCTCATATTTGTGACTTTATGCAAGTTAGATCTATGGTCTAATGCATGGTCTACTTGAGAAGAATGTGTATTCCACTTTCTGAGGATGGAGGATCCTGTATAAGTCCGTTAGTCCTTGTACTTCTATTTTCTCATTTAGAGCTCTTATGTCTTTGCTGTTTTTCTGCCTAGTGGATCTGTCTAGTGGCAATAATGGTGTGTTGAGGTCTTCTACTATTATCACATTTCCATCCATATGTTTTTCTAGTCTTGTGAACAAAAGCATTTGGTGTATAAATGTTGATCAGAGTCAGTACTTCTTGGTTGAACTTTCCCCTGATCAATAGTAGTGTCAATCTTTATCTCTGAGCACTTTCTTGAATTAGCTGTTATTTGGTCTGATGGAAGTATGACTGTCCCAGCTTTTTCTGTTTTCCAGTGGCTTAAGTAATTGATTTTCCTCATTTTATTCTGAGTCTGTGTCTATCCTGATTTTTTACGTGTGTTTTCTGCAGGCTCAGATATCTGGTTTTTGTTTTTTGCTCCAATCCTCTTCTCTGTGTTTTTAATAGGAGCAATAACCTGTTGACATTTAAGAAGATTATTGACAGAGAAGGTTGTTGTGTTGTTATATTGTGCAGGGTTTTTGTTGTTGTTACAATTGGGTGCTTGGGTTGTGTAATTGATCTCTGAGTCAGTAGAGTCAGTTTAGTTAGCACAATTATTTTTTTTATTTTTTGTATGAGAATGATTTTTGTCCTCCTCATGTAAATGAAAGTTTTGCTGGGTAGTGAACTCTAGGTTGGAAGTTTCTTCATTCATTAGATTAAATATGTCATTCCAATGTCTTCTTGCCTGAATTGTTTGAAATGGGAGATCTGGTTTTATTCTTATGTTCCTTCCTTCATTCTTGAGGTCTTTCTTCTCCATTGTGAATTCATCTCTCAAGCACAGCGGTAGTTGTTTGTCTTGCACACAGCTGAAGCAGGATAAATGTTGATTCAAATCTCAGCATTCCATTTGGTCCCTCGTGCCTACCAGGAGGGATTTCTGAGTGAAAAGTCAGGAGTAACCCCTGAGCACTTCCTGGTAGGAAAAAAAATAAAAGAATATATCTCTCTTTGTGTTTGTTTGTTTGTTTGCCATTTGGATTACTATATATCTTGGTGTTGATCTATTAAGATCTATTTTATTTGGAACTCTTTTTGCCTCTTGGATTTGTACAGGTGCCTCTTTCCAGAGAGTGGGAAAATTCTCTTCTATTATTTCCCTCACTACTTGTTCTTCCCATATCCCTTCTGGTATTCCTATAAGTTGTAGATCATTTCTTTAGTCTTTGTTCATTCATTATCTTACATTTTCTTTCAATGTTTTGTCTCTCATTTCTTTATGACTTTTTATTGTCTCTAGTTTGCATTTTGTCTTCAAGTTCATCCATGCAATTTTCTATGTGTGTAACTATGCTACAGTGGCTTGCTAGTATGTCTTTTAGTTCCCTTAGTTCCATTTGTATTGACTTGCTTGTCTTCTGATGGAGTTCTTCTTTGAATTTGTTGAATTGTTCATCTATGGTTTTCTTAATTTCTTTGAATTCCATCACGAAGACATTAAATGCTGATCTTAGGTCTTCTTCTATGAAGTTCGTGCATTTTGGAGGACTTGGAAATCTATTAGGATTTCTCTCCATATTCCCAGTTTCTGGTGTCTTCCTTAGTTTCCCCATTGTTCTTTGCATGCGATGGTTTTGGGTGCTGGAGTTTCAGGGTATTTGTAGATCTGTTTTAGGGTTTATTTATTCTAGGTATGCAAGGTTACCCAAGTACGGCAGTGATGTTACAATCTAGTTTGATGGCTTTTCATTTGGTTTTGTGGCTGCATATTTTCTAAGGGAGAAAGAAGTTGGGTCTGGTCTGCCTAGGATTGTCTGGTATAGACTGAGGTGTCAGCGGGGTTTGTGAGGCAGAGGCTCTATGACCTGTGTATATGTACAAATCCTACTGATATCTCCTGATCAGGAGGATGAGTTTCTGACCAGTGTGACTGAGGCACAGTGAGTGATGATGAAATGAGGTGCTACTTATGCTTGGATCACTCAAATGAAGGGGTATTCAAAATTGGGTTGTCTGGTCTTTCAAGGAGGTTGCTCCGGCTGACCTTACTGGCATAGGGTGACAGTGGTGAGATGGTGGATGTCGGTGGATGGGGTACTACAGGTGCAGATTGGAGAAAGAGGGCTTTTTTGCATGGTCTACCTTTAAACTGCTTTTCTTTCTTCTTTAAAGCTAGACCTCCTCCGCCACCTCTAGTCAGTAATTTCCAACTAATGCTCTCTCCCTCTCTCTGAAACCCTTGGGCAGAAGCAGCAGGCCTCAAACACCAGGATGAATAAAGAGAAAAATCCATTTCTCACTAATCCTAAAGTTTATAATTTCAGGCAAGACTGTATGTAGCAAATACTGGAAAGTAAAAATAATTAAAAATTTATCACTTTAATGCTGTTGTGTAGTTTGTTAAAAAATAAATTGCTTGTATATGTAAAAAAAAGTATACTTAAATTCTTCTCTCTCTTTTTTCTTTCTCTCTCTCTCTCTCTCTCTCCTTCAGTCCCAGGAAGAGACTACAAGTTGTCGTCCCTAGCTGGGCACGAGGGCATACCTGGCAGCTAGACCCCATGAGCCCCTGTGAGCCTTGCAGCACCAGGCCCTGGCAGCCTTAGGTATCTGTAGCCTGCAGCCCTGCAGCCCTACCAACCTTGAGCATCTTGGACTTGTGCACTTTCTTATTCCCTTCTTGGAAATAACAATTCTGTCATGATCATGACGCTCAAAGTTCAGAAACATTAATGTTGTCATTTTATGAGTCAAAGCTTTCAAGGTCCACCCACAATAATATTGCTTATTTGTAAAGTTCTGAAAGTTAGCTACATGGTTTAAACTTCATTAAAATTTTGACTTGAATATAGCGTTCTCTACATATTTGTGTAGGTAAGTGAGCCATATCATGGACATTGGTCATTTGGAGTGAATAACTTGAAGATCTCATGTTTGTTTCAGGCAGCAAATTTCCCTATGACTAATTTCATTTCTCTCTCTCTTCTCTCTCTCTCTTCTCTCTCCTTACTCTTCCCAACTCACTTCTTTCTTCTCTCCACTCTCCATTTCCTCTTTGTCCTTCTCTATTCTTTCTTCTTTGTTTTTTCTCCCTCTCCATTCTATCTTCTCCTCTGTCCCCTTCTTTTCTTTCTCATTCTCCCTCTTCTCTCTTCCTTTTTTTTCCTTCTATTTCTCTCTTCCTATCCTTCACTTTTCATTTCTCCTTCTCTTTTTCCTCCTCCCCTTGCCTCTCTTCTTCCCTTAATTTCTGAGATTAGTAGGATTAGGGCATTGTTAGGACAGCAATAAAAATAGTCAGCTCTTAAGCACTACTTGTATTTTCCCCCTGAACAGATTTTCAGTGGGAAGATGGAGACCTGGATATAAGAAGAGAAAAACTGCAGAAGTCCACCTGCCAGCCCTCTCTTGTTGGACTTGTCTCATGGGGCATAAACTGAACCATCTGGAGCTGGACTACAGATGAGTGTCTGTCTCTGGCACCCTTACTCTCGAAAGCTAAATCAGGGCCCTGATCCTGGAGTCCCGTACTAACCTGGTTTGTTGCAGTCCTTGGTTTGTTTTTCTAGGATATCTAGTCACTTGGTTCAAGGCTCCAATGTGATATTCTTGGACGGGAGTTGAGAAAGCCTTCCTTATGAAGGGCAGTGCAGGGTCCATAGTTTGTGTACATGATCTCATCTCTATTTCTGATTCTATGTCCCAAGTCAAACATTCTCTTTCTTTCTCTGGGACCCACTTTCCCCAACTGTGAAATGAGTTCAACTACCTTTATTCCCACCTCCTATAAAAGGTTTTACCACAGAAAATCAACTGCTTAATATCCTTCTTTCTTCTGAAGTTTTCACAAATTTGAATAAGCTAGGAGATGATAAAATACATTAAAGAAGAAAAATTAATATTTTTAGTGGGTAAAAGATCTTTGAGGCAGTACTTCAAACTTTTTTATGAGACTCTTCTGGAAAATTTGATAAAAGGTATGGTTTTCTCCCTGGGGGGAAATCCTTGTATGCACTCACAACTTATGAACCTAGATAAGCAGCTAGGTTAAAATAAAAGCCCTGTTATAAAATTTACTTGGTAAAAAGATTGTGTCAGCTGCCTCAGAAACATAGGGTCCTCAGAAGAACCTGGCTATCAATTGTCCTGGAATAAATATTAGGGGGAAATAAAGGCAAACAAACAATTGTACATTGAGAAGGCATTGAAATAAGTAGTCAGAGGAGATACAAGAATAAGATACAATAAGAAAATGTATGGTACAAATTCATACCTACTCAGAAAATGTCGGCTAAGTGGTTTCTGCTTGGGACTTTGGCCTAAAGAAGACAAATAAAGGATGGTTTACATCATTGAGGGAAACAAAGGCAAAAATCAGGGAAGTAGGGAATAAGAGGAAAAGAAAGGGACTCAGACACTCTGCCTTAGAAAAGCAGGCATTGGTGGTGGGAATGTTGCACCAGTGAAGTGGGGGTGTTCTTTACATAACTGAAACCCAACTACAATAATATTTGTAATCAAGGTGTTTAAATAAAGAGATTAATAAAAATAAAAAAGAAAAGCAGACTCTGGATTCCAGAATGCTAGTAGGAAGGAGGGTAGTGATGTGGATGAGAGAAAATGATCCCAAGGTCAGCATTAAAGGGTCAGAGAAGGGTAAATGGAGGGCTTAGAAAACAAATGAATCTAAAAATAACAGTACAGGAATGCAAAACAAGTTGATGAGGCAGAGCAGACACACTATCGTTTGAACTCCATGGAAAGAAGCACCTATTACATCAGCCATAGTAAACCAAACAAGAATACCCAAAAAGGAAATCAGTTTGTGAGCCAAAATTATGATTGAGTGTTAATTTATTTATCTATATTCTGTATAAGATTCAGGGTAGATAAGAAATACAAGTATGCAGAGCATGAGCGAAGCTTTGCTTATTTTACAAAATATACCTCAGTTGTGATGGCCACTGAGTTCTCTAAAGTTGGAGTACTGAGTCAAATATTAGTACCATTCCAGGGAAGTAAGTATGCAGAAATCTGATCCCAGGACTAAATTTGACAAGTCAACCAAGGAAGAGGAAGTTTCTGATGGAGAGCAGGTGGTAAGTAGATTCTAGTGAAATCAAATAATGTTCAGCAAACACAGAGCAGGACAAGGAATCCGGACAAAGAAATCGTATTCCTGCCAGAAGTTCCAGGATGTAAGATAGAAGGCAAATGACTAGGTAGATGCCTGGCTTTCCTTTTCCTTTTTTCTTTTACCTCCACCATCAAGTTAAAATAATAATGAAGTATTTCTACCAACGTTACGGTACACTTGTAATCTAAGTTTATAGAGAGGGAAGTTTTTGTGATTGCAAACAATCTGTTCAGGTTTTTATAAGCAATATATCTTAAATTTAATGTATTATTAAATAACTGATTCCATATTAAATTCAGAAAATATTTTCTGAGACCTACTATGTGCCAGATTAAGTTTTCTAGGAAACAGAGAGGTGACAAACATAACATCCATGCTTCACAGATCTAATTTTGAGTTCCTATTTTGTGTGAGGAGCTGCTCTAAATATTCTGTATTAGTGACTAGAACAGAGAACAAAACCAAGCCTCCACCCTTATGTAGTTTACTGTCTTTCTTAAATAAAATTTTTAATAAGTACCATAATTACAAGCATTATTGTAGTTGGGTTTGAGTCATAAACAGAACACTCCCTTCACCAGTGCAACATGGTGGAAAGTTTACTGTCTTATTGGCAAAAATGTGTGATTTAATAATCTGATTAGACTATAAATCCTATAACTAGCACAATAAAGAGTATAAATTTCAAAGTCATGAAAAAGGAGAAAGAAAAGATGTATGAGGCTAGTAATGAAGGAATTCTGGGCATTGCATAAATTGACTGTTGAATTGAAGTCTACGAGCACTGATGATAGGAGTTGACACTAGTAGTGGGATTGGTATTGAAGTCTTATATGCCTAAAACTCAACTATCAACAACTTTGTAATTCATGGTTATTAAATTAAACAACAAAATTTAAATATATTTTTTAAATTTACTATCCAATTCTTCTGGCCAGTGTTCATTCCTTAGTGGTTTAATATAGATTACACTCTTGGGCACATGACTGTTGATGCTGCAGAATAAATGTGGCATTGAATATGTGGCTATATGTGTCTTGATTAGCAAATATACCTATCAGTGTTTATACAAACTTTCAGCACAATGATTAAAAGTAGCTTCATGTAGTAAAAGACACAGATATATGAATATATCTACATTATTAATACATTATTCCTCATCAGACTTCTCAAGCATGTGAAGAGTGTGATTACAGGAGGACAATGGAGGACAGTTGGAATTGGATACATATGTTCAATTACTATCATGCCAGGACTCTGTGGTCCTGCTTTATTGAGGACTTGTTCTCACAACTCTTGACTCTAGGCTCCCTTTTGTTTGCACCTTATCAAAATACCCTTTTTCTCTGATTGGGTCCTTGCCTGAAAATTCAACTTAGATCCTCTACTAACCAGCACTACTTCTGCAATACAACTGCCTTTGGAATCCTAATTAATACAAAGTCATATTGCACATATTGATTTTGCATTTCCCTAGTCATTTGTGATGTTGAATATCTTTTCCTGTATCTGTTAGTCATTTCTATAGTTTTTTTGGAAAAGAGAGTTGTTTAGATTCTTTTCCTACATTTTAATTGGGTTATTGGATTTTGGTTTCTGTTTTGTTTGGGGGAAATTTTTTATTGTTGTATCTTTGGTTTGAGTCCACACATAACAATACCCAAGGGTTAGTTCTGGCTCTGCACTCAGGAATTACACCTGGATGTGCTTGGAGAACTATACGGGATTCTAGAGATCAAACCTGGATTAATCACATGCCAGGCAAGCACCCTAACTTTTGTACTAATGCTCTGGCCAGAAGTTGTCTGCTTTTTTTAATATTAAGTTGTATGAGTTCCTTACATATATCAAATAATCATTTCTTGATATTTATATGGTGCATATAATTTTTACCACTTCAAAGGTTGTATTTTCAATTCATTGATTGTTTTTCTTACTGTACAGAGCTCGATATTACTATTTAATTCATTTAGCATTTTTGCCTGTACTTTTGGCTTATCTAAGAAATCATTGCCAACGTTGATTTCAAAATACTTTTACTGAATTTTCTTTTAGTAGTTTTATAGTGTAAACCTACTTTCAGGTCTTTGATATCAAATACCTAAAGCATTGATACGAAAGAAGAATAAAACAAAGGTATCACACTTTTTGATGTCCAGGTATATCTGTTTCTATAATAACCAAAACATCACAGTACTGGCATAAAAACATATGCCAGTGAGCAAAATTAAAAATCTAGGCATATAAATTCACAGGCAACAAAGAAAGCCAAGAATGCACAATGGAGAAAGAAAAATATATTGGAAAACTGGATATTCATGTATAAAATAATGAATGTCATTCTTTTACTATGTTCTACCTACTAAGTCAATAATAGAAAAATTTATTCATTGTGTTTTTTATGTATGTACTGCTGGTTTCCAATACCGGGTTCAACAGAGAGATAGTTGTAATATTATCTTATTTCTGGATGATCAGTAGTCTCTAAATATATCTACTTCACATCTCTCTTTTAACATCCAGCATGTTATCCATCTTACTGTCTTTGGCTGTTTCCCTGCCCAGGCTCAATAATACACAAAAGTTCTCTCCAAGAACATTTGGTTTGGTTTTGGGCCTTTTTTCCAAGTAAAAATATCATTGCCAGTCAAGGGGGCTTGAGACAAAAAATAAATAAATAATATGATGGATGAAAAAGCCTAAATTGTGGGCTGGAGAGAGATTTTAGGGGACAAGGCTCTTGGCAATTCAATCTCTGGCACTGCGTGTGGTTCTCTAAGTACTTCCAGTAGTAGACCCTGAGCACAAGTTCAGGAGTACGCCCTAAGCACAGCTTCTTATTGTACAAAGGTTGCCCTTTGTCTCAGAAGTATCATAATTGGCCAAATGGTATTTTACTGAAAATCCAAACTTAAATGAGAGCTGGGAGAAGTAAGGCAAATCATGAAGCAGGTACATAAATGGGCACAGAATGTCTGAAGTCATTAAGAGGTGGATTCTTAAAGAGGTAAAATGAGGTTGAGCTTTGAATAGAGGGTAATGCAGGGACAATCACATGATTCTAGTTTGGAGAAGGAGTCACCGAGATTGCTACCAATCTAATCCTAGAGTTTCAATCTCCTTTGGCTTTTTGTAAGGTATTTCTTAACTGCTTCCACTGTTAGTAAATAACTTCCTTGAAATTAAGTAGTAGAAACAGTGAACACATTGATTTTATATCAAGACCATTTTTCAGGCTCTACTGTTTACAATTCTTACCTAGTTGTTAAACTCAGACATGCCAACCCACAAAGACTTGTTCATTTGCCATGTTTGCTTGCAACAAGTGCAAGTATTAAAGAGGAAATATTTAAAAATATTTTCATAAAAGTGATAAATGTGTTTGCATGAACTTGTCTATGTTGTCCTTTGAATGGTATTTTGATATAGCTAACCACCACAGAGTTCTTTATCATGGCAGCAGTTGGAAAGGCAAGGACTATATATACCATACTTAGAAATTAAATGGGCAGAGAAAACTCTACTATGCATGTAGTTGCATGGAGCCTGAATGAGCAGAAATATGAAGTACCCTGTAAGTATATTTTTTATTCAAATATGGGCGATTATGTTTTTAGAGTCCAAATGGCCAGGGAATAGTTATTCTATTTCTACCCATGAACTCATCAAACTTAACCAAACATAGTCAAATATAAGTTTTGAGGAAAACAAACAAACAAAACAAACACATCAACTTGTTCGCAAATATTTTTTTGTATCATATGAATGATGTGTTTTTCTAAATAATAAGGTCAAAACTGTTTAAAGGATCAAAATTTCTTGGTTGAGTCCAGTGAGATGGCACAGGGGTTAAGTGTACATGATTTGTATGTGGGGGACCCTAATTCAGCCCCTGACATTATATGGACCCTGGAGCACAACTGGGAGTAGTCCTGAAAATCCCCTAACTGGGAGTAGTCCTGAAAATCACTGACGTGTATCTCCGTCACATTGAACCAAACAATTGCTCTGTCCTTTATTCTAGCATTGAACCATCCAGCTCCATTAGTGAAAGTATCACCTGGCCTGATCCCTAAACAGCCTGAGTATTAACTAACCTCATTCCCACCTGCGAAAAAATATAGATTAGAATCTTTTGAGTTTGAATATATATATATGTATTTTAGGATTCTCTTCTTTATCTTGGATATTGCCACTTATTTTAAATTTCGATTCATTTAATATATAGCTCTTATTCTCAGAGTAAAATTCTTATATAGGTATTTATCCCTCGTCCTTGATTAAGATCATTTCATTAATTATTGTTTATAGAGTAGCTGCTTTTTCTCGCTTATGATATATCACAGGGATTTGATATCATTTTAAGTTGTCATTCCACATGGAATATTGCATAAAATATTGCAGAGATGTAGGCAAAAGGGTTCTTTACTGTCAATCTCAGTTATGTTTAAAGTACACTTGAGCTAATTGAGCATGAATATACTAGATAACAAATGATAAGGTGTGGGGAAGGTATACTTTCTATCTTGTTCTTGTTTTATCCTCTAGAGTCTTATTCTCTGATACCTAAGATCCCCTACATTAGACCAGGCAAACTTCACCCAGAAGAAATGGCATACTGCAAACATTTTAGAAAATAGTAATATTTGAGTAAAATCAATCTTGAATAAAGTGTATTGTAGTGTGTGACTTCCAAGTGTGACTTCGGCAAGGTTAGAGTATCTAGAGGAAAACAGGACAGTATCAGGCTTTAAAGGGACAATAGGGAGACCTGAGTAGAGAGTCAGAGGTTCATAAAAGGTCTGAAAACCTGAACATCACATCATTTAAAATTTGGCCTTGGAGAGTTCCTGTCTCTTTCATACCAAGTGGCAAAGTTGCCTAATGTATGTGTATATATGTGTGTATGTGTATATGTGTGCGCACATACATGATGCTAAGTATTGGATCAGGCATATGCTCTTACCATTGAATCAAATCACCAGCCCCTTGCTAGTAGTTAGCCCAGAATTTCCACCAGGTATAGAACAAAACAATTTGAGTAAAGTTTTGTATCACCATGTTTTAAATATCCCAGTTCTGTTATCTAGAAACTCATTGGAACCTAAAAGCAGAGGCCTTTTAATAAGGATCAGCCTTGGGATTCTGTTGTATTCTCAATTCTGAGCTGTCATGAGACTAAGAAAGCAAGAGTATACACTAGCATGTATTTCCATTTCAGACTGTATCTGCCATTCTTGTGGTCTTCCTGATGACTCCATATCTTGCTCTGACAGTAAGTAAGGGTAGAGTGAGTCCACCTTACCTCTGTCTACTATTGCAGTTCTATTTTAAGGGTGGCCAGGGAGGGCAACCTTTTGCAAACATTTGATGGCTTCTCTTTTCAACCTACAAGATTCTGGGGATATAGCTTAGTGGCAGAATACATGCTTGACAAGAGAGAGGCCTTGGTATTGATCACTGGCAACACACAGTAGAAACTTTCTTTGGACTGTTTTCTCACTGTTACTTGATTTTCTGCAGAACTCCAGTGACAGTGGCTATCCTTTGGATGGATCTGTTGGGACCCAGAGCATCCATGTTAATGCCTTGCGGGGTATAGTCAGCATCAGAGACAACAATATTTTGAGTGAATGGGATGGAATCTTGGACTACAAGAATGTAAGATGTGGAAAACACTCGTTACAATGCCAAAGAAAGCCTGTTTACTCCAACCTTTAACTTATACTTTCCAGAAAGAAGAGGACAGTGTCTGCATTTGCTTTTCTTAGCTTTAGGCTCTCCATGGGAATTCCTATATGTAGGTAAGGGCCTAGATCTCCTGCAGTTGAAGGACTTTTTATCAAGTCATTGACAGTCAAAGAAATTCTCTGGTCTACTTGGAGCCGTGGTCCTATAAGAGTTTGACTTTTCATGATGCCAGAAGGCATCTGAAATAAGTCATTTATAGAATTCCTATATCTGGCAACGGGTATGTACTATAAAAGATTTTTGGTCTTGATTGTACATATTGATGCATTTATTGCCAATGAAGGATTCTTTTTATTCTTAGAAAACTGACCTGAACTTGCTGACTTCTAAGACCCAGGAGAAAGAGGCAGGATCTGATGTCTTCCCCTCTCACCCCTCACGTCCCACACCCAAACAAACTCTACAACTAGAGATATACCTCAGTTTTTGTGTGCCTCAATACATTATCTGCAAAAAGAAGGCATAAAATAATAGTTGCTTTTCCAAGAGGATTGATCAAGTAAAAACTCAGAGAGCTTATTCTGACACTCTGCCCTCCAGCCCCCGCTGCCTGCAAGGCCCATCCTAACTACACACTAGATGTTCCAGGACAGACTCCTCTCAAGCACTTTGTCTCTGCCTCTCCACTCTCTCTTCCCTAACACCCCTTTCCTCTTTTTTCTCATTCTTTGGTTGTATGCAGAGTGGCCTGGGGATTCCTCTCATAAATGAATGACCTGGCTCTTCAAGCATAGCCGGATTCTCTCTGCATTGCTCAACTGCTAACAGGCTCTTTGTGTTGTCATCAGAGCTGCCTTTAGCCTGGTTCTTCACCACACAGACTAAGCACAGCTAGGTAATAGTGCTGTAGTGAGCAGAAATCCACTCATACTAGTATTAAATGAATGATGTTGCTCTGTCCTGTCCTTTAAGGCTCTTTTGGTGACTAAACTGTTTAGCAAGATGGCCTGTGTCCTGACCAAGATGGACCGAGATACCTTCCCAACTCTGAATGACTTTAGAAAAGCCCTGTACCAGCAGGTATGTGATTTCCTAGTTTGATGCTTTCCAGATATGCATCCAAACTTTCTAGATTCACACTGTACACAAAGAATAACTTAGTTTACGGTTGTTCTTTTTTGTCTTGTGAAATATCAACATGTGAATGATTGCTCACTTAAGGCAACTCATAATTGCATTAATAAAAAAATTTTCAACAGCATAACTCTTATGTCTTCTAAAAAGGATGTAAACTACTTATGAGTCTAGCATATATCATTGAATATAAATATTTGAGTGAACAGAAGAAAAATCTGTATCACAAATCCTTTGTCTGTCTCACTACAACCATCAAATATAAATGTGTGTACTTGTTATAGTTAAAAATATTTATTCCTGGGTATGGCGAAATAGCACACCAATAAGGTATTTGCCTTGCATGCACCCTGCCCAGGACAGATCCAGGTTCAATTCCTGGCATCCCATATGGTCCCCTAAGCCTGCCAGGAGAGATTTCTGAGATCCAGGAGTAAACCCTGAGCACCTCCAGGTGTGGCCCAATCCTCCAAATGTGTGTGTGTATTATAGATAGATGATAGATAGATGGATAGATAGATAGATAGATAGATAGATAGATAGATAGATAGATAGATGATACTCTGCTGGGTCTCTATTCTTTTCAGATTTTTGAAAGATAAGTAAAATAAAACACTTTGAAAAGCAGCAGGAAACTCTGGGCTAGTCATTAAATGCAGCTATCACCTGCTCAGCTCACTGAACAGCAGTGATGTTAGTAGGTAGTGCTGTAAAAAACACACTTTAAGTCGCATCAAAATTAAAGAATCTCATATTTCGCCTGTAAGAGTGGAAGACAGAATTCCAGCCACCTAATGTATACAAGTAAAACTATACTACAATTACTATTCTGCATTTCATCAAAATGAGAAAAGCATAGAAGGTTGGCATCATTGAGTAAAATATTGTGTCATGGGCTGGGCGGTGGCGCTGGAGGTAAAGTGCCTGCCTTGCCTGCGCTAGCCTAGGATGGACCGCGGTTCGATCCCCCGGTTTCCCATATGGTCCCCCAAGCCAGGAGCGACTTCTGAGCACATAACCAGGAGTAACCCCTGAGCGTCACCGGGTGTGGCCCCCCCAAAAAATATTGTGTCATAATACACACAATACATAGTTTTTTTTTCTGGCACCATCAGGTAGTCAGAGTAGATATTGTTGCTATAGATCTCAAGCAGGGCCATACTTGGGTTCAACAATTTATATAACTTAAATCCCCAGCAAACAATCTCACAACTTGTCTATGAGAAAGGAATAGGACCATAAATCATACTTCTTACTTGTTCCTCTTTTCTATTCTTGTTCCACTGTTCTATGCTGTCTCACCAATTTTAGGATATAAAACATTCCCCTTCCACTCGTGGTTTGACCTACACTGTGTTGCCCACCCGGGTCAAGAACCTTGCCCAGTATGGAATGGCCATCAAGGATATGTGCAGAGAGGTTCCCACCTACTTTGCCCACCAACACAAAGAAGGTGTGTCAATAACTTAACCAGAAATCCAAGACGAGGGTGAGTCAACTGGTGCAACATGATTTCTAGGTTATTGGCAAACTCTAACAAGTGTTCAAATCTTAATTTTATTTGAATCATCTCCAAAAGATCCCAATAGCCCACACCACTATTAGGTCCTACCATTGGACTATCTGACCTTATTAGCTAAGTATCACCTAGATTAGCTAGCTCTGAAGTCTTTTAGCACAGCTTGAAAGATTCCCCCCCCCAACCGATTTTTAAATTCAGTGCAAGAAATAGGGGCCATCAAGATAGAACAACTAATAGGGCACTTCCAGGTTTGACCTTGACACCATATAAAGTTCACTGAGTTCAATCAGGAATAACTTTTGACTGCAGAGATAGGAGTAAGTACTGAGCACCACTAGGTATGGTCCAAACACTAACAAAAAAGGACAGAAATAAGAGTATTTGTTTTCACTCTTGTTTAGCTTGTGTGAAGTCTTCTACTTCAGCACTACGGGCCCCACCAGTAAATACTTTAGCAGAGCAGCCCAGGGCACCATGGAATTTGGTCCAGCTCATAAAACATTCATTCAATTTCAGGATTTCAGTGCTCACTTATGTTAAGTGGTCTTTGTGAAGTATTTCTCTTTTCTCTCACAGGTGCTGCCCTGGCAATTGACCCTGATTCCTGTTTCGAAATCCACCTTCTGTCCTTTATGGGACTTTCTATCTGTGGTGAGATCTCTGGGCTCTGAAGCTCCAAAGAGAAAGGACCCTTTTGGATGAAGCACACTGACATGTGCTCAGGGTACAGCATTCTACTCTGTTGTGAAATTGCTGGTTTTAGTCCTCCACCTTTGCCTTTTAACCCCAGATCTAGTTTTGTAATCTGGAAAACTGGGTGCACTTTCTTTCTCTGAGTTAAAATAATAAAGTTTCCTGCCTCACTCAGAGGCATCCTTCCTGCTCTGCACTCACCAGATTTTAGTTACTCTTATCCACATATGGTCCCTATTCAAAGTATACCCCAGCATGGTGTAAAGGTAGAGAAGCCTCTCCTGTGGGATTTCCTCTCTTAAAGAATCCCCTGAGAACTTTGACAATAAATCAGATAACAGAAATTCTTTAACAAACAGCACAAGAGTCAGCTACAGATAAAGTCCTTGATGTCTTTTATAAATTGATGCTAAGATGTTATTGGTTATGGAAATAGAATGTAACATGTACCCCCCTAAAAAAACTTTAAGAGAGATCCAATTAAAATTATACCTCCCAGACCTCTCTTGGGAATGATACAAATGTCTTAGTGGTATCCTCCATTCATTTCTCTGTGTCACAAATGAATTAGGAACCTGGTCTTTAATTGTCTATTGCTATAGCTAATATTCCTGTAGTGCCAGTTCCACACCACATAGTATTTATCTGACTCTTCTTACCTTAGAATGATAAGAAGTGTCTTATGAGGAGAGGCTGGAGCCATGGCACAGCAAATAGGACATTTGTCTTGCACACAGCCAACTTGTGTTCAATTCCTGGCATCCCATATGGTCCCCCAAGCCTGCCCAAGCCTGCTAAGAGTGATTTCTGAGTGCAGAGCCAGGAGTAAGCCATGAGCACTGCCAGGTGTGCCCCCCCACAAAAAAACATAAATAAATAAAAGAACAAATGAGGAGTACATATTGGAAACAGGGACTAGAGATGGCCACAAAGGCAAGAGCACTCAAATAGAGCAGGGGTAGGATACAGTGGGGGATGAGTTTGGGTAGAGGCTGGAGTTTGAATTCTGCAAGAAAGTACATGCATGGCACATACATGCACACCACACTGTTACACAGTACCAGTTCTGGGTGACTGGGATCCTGAGATCCTCCATAGCATCAGCTCCCCTGGATCAAACTACATTGCATCTGGTTTTCCTGAGTCATTAAAAGTAGGTGACTGAATAGCAAATGCTTAAGAGAACTCTAACAGGGCTTGTTGGACAGGCAGGAGAAATTCAGTCCCATCCAGCTGGTAAAGGCAAATAGAGATTTGTGCATTTCACCCTCATCATGGAAGTATAATGTGCTTTAGGCCCCTCATGTGTCAGGAACCCTCATATCGTCACATAGCAGTGACTGGTCTCCAGGGTTTGATCCCTAGATTTGACCCAATATGGCTGTCATCGTCCATGTAGATGCTCTGCCTCCACCACGGTCTTATACTGGAGCCTGTCCCTGTCTGTTGCATGAATCTTCACCCAAATTAGTTGTCTGATCCCAAGTCATATAGGATAGTGTGGGGAATACAGCCTACTTGTTGCCCTGATGCCAGTTTCCCCAGGTGTAGAGTCTCAGTTGCTCTATCTCCTCCGTGCTCCTTTTATATTCTCTTACTCTTGGTGAACTTCATGAGAGCCCACGCACCCAGCATGTTTGATCAGCCATCGCTGAAGGTGCTGTTCCTGGGAGACTGTTTTCCTCCCAGAAACTTTAGGTCTGAGACTGCTGTTTTCTACTGCCTAGAACTTATCAGTTCTAACCTGAAAAACAAGTCCTCTAGACTCCAACTAACAAGAACAATTGGTTCATACACATACACCAGTTGTGCCCTCACCAACCCACAGTTGCAGCTACCACCTTCCCTGTACTCCCTGCTTGTCTCCATATAGTGGGAAAACTCAAATACATGACTGTTCCCGCCATTCCCAGAGACCTAATTAAGGGCATACATAAAGGCGGCAGTACAACAGTTCCAAATTAAAGGCCTAGCGCCACCTACTGGGAAAAATTAAGGTGGCAACTCATTAAAATTAGAATCGAAGAAAACAAAACTTGACAAACATTGAAAAGGTATTTGATACACAGAAGAACATATTATCAAACCACACTAAAAATTCAAAACAATGTGGCATCACAAAGACTGCAAACTCTCCAGGAGCCAGACTCAAAAGATAGGAAAGATCGTGGAGATAGAACGGACATCACTGTCACAAGGAGACTCCAAGATGCAAACAAATTAAAAAGGACAAAGGGCAATCAATAAGTTCAAAATAAATGAGCAGAAGGAGTAAGTTGTCATACAGAGTAAAGATAAAAATGAAACAAAGAGATCCTGGAACTAAAGAATTCTATAAATGAGATTAAATAATTAATGAGATAAAAATGCACTAGGAAGTGTGAAAAGAAGAACAGATTGTATGTGAATAAGATCAAAGAAAAAATATAAAAATTATTCAATTAGAAAATGAGAGAGAGAAAAGGTTGCCTTTTGTATGTGGGTGGGCTACATCTGGCATTGTTCAGGGGCTTACTTCTGCTTCTGGACTCAGGGATCACACCTTGTAGTGATCAGAGAACCATATATGGTGCTAGGGATTGAACTGATGTCAGTTTTAGACAAGGCAAGTGCCTTAGTCCCTGCACTATCACATGGGTCTATCAGACTTTATTGGGAGAGGTGACAGAAGAATGCTGGTTACTTCACAAAGAGAATAAAGCAGGAAATTCATTTAAAAAATAATAGCTGAGTAAAGCTTTGGGGCCCGGAGAGATAGCATGGAGGTATGGTGTTTGCCTTTCATGCAGAAGGTCATCGTTTCGAATCCCGGTGTCCCATATGGGCCCCCGTGCTTGCCAGGAGCAATTTCTGAGCATGGAGCCAGGAATAACCCCTGAGCACTGCCGGGTGTGACCCAAAAACCAAATAAATAAATAAATAAATAAATAAATAATAGCTGAGAGCTTTCCAAGCTTGAGAAAAAAACTAAAAATGCAAATTGGGGGAGCTAATAGAATATCTAGTTATTAAGTATAGAAAAATAGGGACCTATGCCAGCATACATAATGATAAATTTTCCAACAATCAATGATTAAAAACATAATAAAGGCTACTGGGATTGGTGGTAGGGGATACTTATGTAATCTATCAAAGACATGGAATAATTCCTTAGCAGAAATGCTAAGGTTGAGAAAAAAGTGGAATGAAGTATTCAAATTATTCAAGGAAAATATCTTGAGACAAATATAAATGAAAACAGAGTTCGCATCTTCTGTTCCCAGTCATAAAAAAAGGCCCCTTTTGAAGGTAATTTCTCAAGTCTTAACTTCATTACAGATTCTCTCTGGACTTGCTTCTTTTTGGCCTGGGTCTGGGCCACTCCACCTGCTGTTCCTAAGAAGTACTCAACATGACAACTTTAGTATTTGCAGATGTAAAGAAAGCAAAGAGAGGAACTCGAAATTCTACTCTAGAAATAGAAGCCAGGCCATAGAACTGCATGAGAATAACACAGCTGTAAAATGTAGATTCCAAGGCTGTCATTAATCATGACTCTTCCCCCAACAAGTGCTGGACCACAAGGTTATGAATATTCAAACAAGTGAACTGGACAGATAGTACTGGGGTTAAGATAACTGGGTTAAGATAACTGTTTTGCGGGCCCAGGAGATAGCATGGAGGTAAGGCATTTGCCTTTCATGCAAAAGGTCATCGCTTCGAATCCCGGTGCCCCATATGGTCCCCCTGCCTGCCAGGAGCAATTTCTGAGCATGGAGCCAGTAGTAACCCCTGAGCACTGCTGGGTGTGACCCCCCCCAAAAAAAAAGATAACTGTTTTGCATGTGGCCAACCCCAGTTCAATTTTTGGAATCACATATGCACTACCAGATCTGACCCCCCAAAAAATCAAGCAAGTTATTCAGTTAGGATCCTTACAGGATTTAAAAAAAAAAGTATTTTTAATAACTTACAATTAGAACTAAGGGGGCCGGGTGGTGGCGCTGGAGGTAAGGTGCCTGCCTTGCCTGCGCTAGCCTTGGACGAACCGTGGTTCGATCCCCCAGCTCCCATATGGTCCCCCAAGCCAGGAGCGACTTCTGAGCATATAGCCAGGAGTAACCCCTGAGCGTCACTGGGTGTGGCCCACCCCCCCCCAAAAGCAATTAGAACTAAGAGGACTCCTTTACTTTCAGATGATAAGCTAATAAGATTCAGACTTACTGAGGGAAATTTGCTCCATCCTTATGAGGAAAGTTAGTGTAAGAATCTGAGCTGAGATAGTGAGAGCTGAGACATAGGGGGAAATAGTCTTGCCATCTTTGAATACCCAGTTTTAGCCATTTTATTACATAAAATCATTAGTTTCTATAGTAAAGTGTGGCAATTATTTCTAGGACTCCTTATTCAATTAATGTCATTTGAATTCTATAATTTACAAACACCATAATCCCAACTGGCACATCCTAATTATTAGTCATGATTTATATATGGTCTACCATCATTATTAAATAGCTTCCTATAAAATTTTAGCTTTATTAAACAAAAAACTTTATTGACTATTATAATTTTTGTCTTTATCCTGTTTCTTTAGTATTTCCATTCCAATGCACATAATGTTTTTAATAGACTCATTAATATTTATTAAAAATAAAAATGCAATGTTAGGGTTAGGATTCTTCTTTGTTCTTCCTTGCTCTTAAACTTGTACCACTAGAACAGTCTATATATGAAAACCAAATATTAGAGTAACCCATTAATTTTCTCACTTTAAGGAAGTTGATTCGAAATATTAGAAATATGGCATTCACCAGTCAAATTGTTGTTCTTGCCCATTTTTTCAGTTTGGTGCACTTTACTAGGCATGGCTATTTATTCCTATATCTCTAATCACTCAGATAAAATATAGCATAATAACATTTATTAAAATTGAGTCTACTAGCTTGAAGAATCACAAGGTAATTCCAAAAGGATGCTCACTGAATTTCCCTCTAAGGTGGGAAGATAGAGATGATGGCATCATTTAAACAGTCAAAATATTTTTATAAGGATTTACACAATCTCACCTATTCCCCACTCCTAAATGGAGACCAAGCTCCCCTTTCACCAAGGTTGCCTCAGAATGCTGGATATGAATAAATAGATAAATAATTCGTGTAGTGGGCAGATATGAAAATGGAGACTTATTCACAGCTAACCAAATTGTTTGTGGCCTACCTGTATGAACTGGGATTTCACATGTGAGACCCTTGAAATTCTGGTATTTTCTTCCTATATACTTATATATAAATCATTTGGGTTTTGGGTTTTGTTTGTTTGTTTGTTTGTTTGTTTGTTTTTGGGTTTTGGATCACACGTGGTGACATTCAGGGGTTATACGCTCAGAAATCACTCCTGGCTTGGGGAACCATATAGGAGGTGGGGTAAGAACCACGGTCTGTCCTAGGTTTGCTGCTTGCAAGGCAAATGCCATACCACTTGCTCCAGCCCCATCATTTGACTGCTTTTGCTATCAAACACCAAATAAAATCAAACACCCAGATACCTGTAAATATAGCATTTATATTTTACTATTGAAACTTGAAATTAATTGAGGCATTAAGAACGAATTTATTTTGACTGCTGGCTAGAAACTAAGGGTATTTTCTTTGAAAAGGTGCATTGGCATGCTGATATCTATATGTGAATGTCTGCACAGATGGAAATTCCAAGGATGCCCAGAAGCCCAGCCTTTGCGCAACCTCCAGCACCAGGTTTATCTGAAAAGGTTGAAACAAATAAAAGAAATAGATTAGTAGATATATTACTAGGATGCATCAGACCTGTCTTTTGTAAATATCTTGACTAAATGCTATTATATTTGTTTGTATTTCAAAGGAGAGTAATGTAGTATCTTTTACAAGACTTAAAAATTTCTGAACAAGCTTTCTTAGAAATATTCATTATCTTACTTAAAGAAGAGTATCTTATAATATTTTTCTGCATTACAGAAGGACAGTACATGTTATCTGTTTTTCTCTTCCTCTGTGGCTCTGGGGAATTTTTTTCTATAGTCCTCATTTGTGGTGAAACCTCTCTTCCAATCGCCCATATTTAGAAACGTATGTAAAATTACTGGCAGTGACTGCAATGATATGACACCTGTGAGAACCAGGGTAGGTTTTTTTACCTTTTAAATAAAATCTTTATCTGCCAGTAACTTGTACTTGTTTTTCTTGTACCATTTCTAGCCAATATTCTGATAATTTTAACTTCATTGAGCAATAAATTAAAAATATGATTTTATGTAAAGTATGCAAAGTGATGTACAAAGTGATTTGAGAGAACATTTGTAGGATAGTGACAAATAAAACATCCAACATATCAACAAGTACATAAGTAACATCTATGTATGGCCAAAGTGCATATTTATTAGTCACTTTCAAATACGCAATTGCACATTATTAACTATACTCTCCATCTTAAATTTAGACCTTCAGAACATTTTCTTTTCATTATTTAAATGTGTGTCCTTTTATGTTTTGGGGCACACCTGGCTGCACACAGGGGATACGCTCAGAAATTACTCCTGGCAGATGCCTTTCATCCTGAACATTTGATATATTAACTTGACTTAGGTCTCAATTAATTAGACATCGACCTTCCAACCCTGAACCTTCATCCTTGGTACTGGCATGGTTTTCTGAACCAACAGCAGGAATCAAACTTCTACCGGGGGATGCCCTAATGCTGCCCTGGCACTAACTTGCTCCAGAGGGGGCTCATAAGACACCCTCATGACTAAGAAACAGCAACAACTTGCTTTCAGGGTAGGTTTCCCTGCCTCGCCACCTAATGGTGAGATGATATCATAGTCTGTGACACCTCAGCTTTGACAAAAGCTCTGTGCAAAAAAAAAAAAAAACAAATCTCTAATTACAGAAGCCTGACTGCAACAACTGTCATTAAGAAGAACTTTTCCGGGGCCCGGGAGATAGCATGGAGGTAAGGCGTTTGCCTTTCATGCAAAAGGTCATCAGTTCGAATCCTGATGCCCCATATGGTCCCCCGTGCCTGCCAGGAGCAATTTCTGAGCATGGAGCCAGGAGTAACCCCTGAGCACTGCCGGGTGTGACCCAAAAACCACACAAAAGAAAAAAAGAAAAAGAAGAACTTTTCCTGGGATCATGAAGAAAAATGTTAGGGTTAGACAATTAGTATGCCCAGAACCTGTAGTTTTTCTTATGCCAGGATGCTTCATGAGTAGACATACCTATTTTTTAGGTCAAGGGTTTTTCCATTCTAATTTCCCCAACCTTTGAAGTGCCTATGCAATAAATAAATAAAATAAAAACTGCCACCACTTCTTTAAATTTTATTTTTATCTTCTAGTTAGCAGCTCCTTTTTTATAGAAACTTGTGGCATGAATTACTCTGTTTTATCTCATATTTCTGGGTTATTCTGTAAAAGGATTGGGGTCAAGGGTTAAGTGGTCTCAGGTACTTAGGTAGAGATAAAAGAAAATGGCAGAACAAAATACTTAAGCCAAAGTAAAAATAATAGAATCAAGAGACCCAAACTATACCAATCACAACTTAAAATGGGCCTATTACACTGACATGCCAGGGGGCTAAGAGTGAAGGTATAGGATGTACCCTGAGAACTTTGGTGGAGGGAGGTCAACACTGGATGTGGCAATGGTCCTAATTTACTGTCACTGTATAACTGAAATTCAATTACGAAAGAGTTTGTATATCACAATGGTTTCAATAAAAATTAAAAACAAAAGAAATTACTCTTGTAGGCTTGTGGACCATCTTGGATGCCAGTGATCAAAACTGAGTTGGCCATTTGCAAACCAACACCCTACTCCCTGTACTATCACCCTGACCCTCCTTATCATTTTCATAAAAATAATATTTTAAGATCTCCCCTTCCTCATTTTATGGTTCTATTTCAGTTTGCATTTTATGTGTTGTTTTGATTTGGGGCCACGCCATGTTGTGCTCAGGGCATATTCTTGACTCTGAGCTAACTCTTGATACATTCAGGGCACTATATAAGGTGCTGAGGATTGATCCATGATTGGCCACATTGCAAAGCAAGCACCCTACACTCTATACTACCTCTTTGTCCCCAAGAAGATATTTTCCCATCCAAATTTCTTATATGTTAAAGTCTCATATGAAACAGTCAATCACTTTTTTTTCCTTGGCAATTTTGTTGGGATGGGGGCACATGTGGCAATATTTATAGATTACTCCTGACTCTGCACTCAATAATCACATCTGGTGGCTTTCAGAGGACCATATGAGATGGCGAGAGACCAAATTCAAGATGGCCACATGCAGAGCAAGTGCCTTTCTCCCAAGGCACTATTTCTCTGGCTAAAGCACCCTTTATCTTTATCTTTATCTAATATTTCATCAACTTCATCAGGTTGTATATTCTCTGGAGGCATATTTTATTCATTTTTGCATTTCCCTAATGGTTACGCAATTTCCATAGGTGGTAGGTATATCATTCACAAATAATTCACATTTTATGCTTATTTGTACTTCATAATACAGAAAAGTGTTTGTTCTACTAAAGCTTTTGGAAAACACTGGAATGAAGGATTGATGTATTGATACTCACGTGATGTTGGTTTTTCAACCACTTCTGCCTTGTATAGAGGGATATCCTTGCATAGCTGCTTAATGGGAGATCCAAAGAGGAACCAGTCCACTTTTGCCATGAAAGACTGTAGAGGGTTGTACTTGACCCAGGTGTAGTTGTCAGAGAAAAAGTTTTTCAGAGCCTAGAAGAGTATAACAGAGTTTGAGAGGATGGCAAACGAAACTAAGCAAAATATGGTTATTATATTCTAGATTGTCTCTTTTTTCTTTTTGATATTAATAGAGAGTGGTTGTGGGTCTAAGATATTACTTCTAAGAACAAAATGTCATTGACCAAGCAATGTTCTACAAATGTAGTACAATGTAGTGCAAATTGTATTACATTAAACAAAAAAAACTTCTGCACATCAAAAAAAATGAAGACAAAAGTACACAGACAATCCACAAACTAGGAGAAATTATTTTCCCACTACTCATCTGATAAAAGACTAATCTCAAAGATATATTAAGCACTGGTAGAACTTCATAAAGAAAAAATCCAAATCTATTAAAAAATAGTGAGATAAAATAAATATAAACTTCCTCAAAGAATAAATGCAAAAGGCCAAAAGGCATATGAAAATACCATATATCACGAATCATCAGGGAAGTGCTAATCAAAACAATGAGATATAACCTCACATCAAAGAGACAGGCACTCTTCACAAAGAACAACCACCACCAATGTTGGGATCAATCCAAAGAGGGGTCCAGGGAGGGGCCCTCATTTACTGCTGGTGGGAATGTTGCCTAATCCAACTTTTTTGAAAGACAATATGGACATTCCTCAGAAAACTAAAAATTGAATTTCCATGTGACTCAGAAATTCTATTCCTGGGAATATATTTCAAGGGCCCCAAAACATCAATGTAAAAAATAACATCTGCATCCCAATGTTCATTGCAGCACAAGTCACAGTAGCCAGAATCTGGAAACAACCCAAATGCATGATAATAAATACTATGCTACAGGTACACAATGGAATGCTACAAGACCAGTAAAAAAGTAAATATAACTGGAAAGCATGCTGAATGAAATAAGTGAAAGAGAGAAGTGCAGACAGAATGATCTTGCTTATTTATAAGAGATAAAGAAACATAATAGGGGAGTAATTAATGTCCAAAGATAATAGAAATGAAGGGATTCTTAGTAGGAGGTTTGCACTGTGATGGGGGGGGGGTGGATGTTGAAAGAGTGAAGTGCTGCTCTGGACCAGGACTGAGTTCTAAAAGGAAGTAAAGTCATATGCATGACTTTACATATGCATGATATTGTTAGTGACAGTATGGTATCCAAATGCCTAACAAGAGAGTGGAGGCTTCAGAGATGCAGGCTGGATGTGGGAAGGAAGCTGGGAATATTAGTAAAGGTAAGTGGATTCTGGAGAAGGAATCAGTGCTCAAACAGTTTGAAACTTGATCATGAATAATTTTGAAATTATGTAATTCACTGTGATTCAATACATGACCTATATTTAAAAGAGTATCTCTTTCTGGTAGCATTCATTCTACATAGAAGCACCATTGGTAGCACTTTTCACTGTAGACAGTGAAAGAAAAAGGGGATGATCCCACATCAAGGATGTTCCATATAGAAAGTCATGGAAGGGGATTACAGCCAAGTTCAAGCCTCCTGCTGTATTTGTTAGTCTCACTACACTGTGCTTTGCACGTTTCTTTCATTGAGGATTATGTCACACATTTTTCTACTAATTTTTCTATTAATCACAAGTCCTTAATCTGAGAAGGAAAACTATTAGATCGTTATAAAAATGCATTGAGGGGCCAGAGTGGTGGCGCAAGTGATAGAGCATTTGACCGCGGTTTGATCCCCAGCATTCCATATGGTCCCCAAAGCCAGGAGCTATTTCTGAGCGCATAGCCAGGAGTAACTCCTGAGTGTCACCAGGTGTAGCCCAAAAAACAAACAAAAAATGCATTGAAATTTATCTTGAGTTCTATTAGGATCTGTGTGACAGAAATCAATCTAATAGATCTTTTCCTCTCCTAAAAGGCATCCACCGTAAGTTGTAATATTCTGAAATCCACTCTCACCCTATTCAATTACCCATTAACCAGAGTGTATTTATGAGTATTCCAGAATTACCTTCCTCTCGTAGATGTAGCGTTTGAGTTGGTCCAGAGCAGGGATGCGTTTATGGTCCAAATTCATAATGTAGCAGGCTCTTCGGGAGAGCATCCTGGTTGCAATGTAGCCCTGAGATAGCAAAAGCACAGTCACTGTCCAGTTCCTAATTCTTGGGTCTGAACTTACTGTCAGCTGAGCCCTAAGAAAAGTTTTATATGTGTAGAGTGAGTGCATCTGACTGATTCCCAATCGGCAATATATTCTAGCCTTTCACCTTCTTTTACGTGGTAATTTTACTTGTTCACTTATCTCATCTCTTTGAAATTATGAAAATCCATGATCTGCACCTCTGTTTTGTGTTATAGGATTTGAGTCTACCATTGGAGATAATCACAGTAAAATGTACTCTCGCCTTACACACACCATACAGAGATTTTATTTACTATCATCTTCTTTCCCATCTTCTTTCCATTTTTTCTCCATCTCAAAACCAACTAGCTGAAGAAGAGTTAGAGGAAGCTGGGACAGGAAGAATAACAGGTAGTGAAGAACTTGGACTCAAAGGTAGACTTTCTTTAGAATTCTGAATTATTATACAGCAATAAATAATTGTACAACAGAAGTCTTTCTACTTCCTATTTTTAATTCTTGAAAATTACCAGTTCCTATAATTCAAAAATAGAATGGGGCTACGTCTGATGACAACGAAGACTAAACCATATCCTCTCTAATACATATATCTTAAACTCTTGGAATTTACCTGACATTTGCTAAAAAACAATTTCAAAAAAGACTTCCTTTTAAAGAACATCTTCCAAATACTCTACATTTTCAAAAATTCTTTGGGACTTCCATCAATAAGGGTAAGATATATGTGAAAATTTCGATAAGAAAATGAATAAAATAAAATAAAATCATGTATAGACACCCATTAATTTGAACTACAACCTGCATACATACATACAACTGTACATACATAGTTCAATGTAAGTAAAATGTAGTTCAATGTAGGTTTTTAAATAGTGTCAGAGAATAAATGGGAAACAAAGTTATATATGGTTAAATAACAAAATAAGATTTCTTAATAGATTCTGAAACTAATAATTAATAGCAACTTAACCTTGAAATAGTTTGATTATTTTTAGTCAAGATGAATTTCTTCTTGTAAAAAGAAGGTATGACTTTTTTAAGTATGGTAGATTGAATATATATTAAATTTTGTGTGAGCCTAGATAGCTTTGGTTTTAAAATTTTTTGTTTCACAATTTTTTCTGAAGAAATTTTTTGTGTTAGGGTCCCTAAAACTATGTATGATTTACTTATTCCTCTAAACATTTACTTATTCCTCTAAAACAGGGGTCCTCAAACTTTTTAAACAGAGGCCCAGTTCACTGTCCCTCAAACCACTGGAGGGCCAGACTATAGTAAAAACAAAAATTGCAAACAAATTCCTATGCACACTGCATACATCTTATTTTGATGTGAAGAAATGAAAAGGGAACAAATACAATATGTGGCCCGTGGGCCATAGTTTGAGGACCACTGCTCTAAAACTATGTCTGATCATTTGTTTAAGACATTGCTTTGGACTTTGATGGCTTTTCTGGGCACTTTTTGAACCTAGATGGAGAAAATAGCATCACATTTCCAATCTCCATTGGGAAATGTTCAGTAAACCCACACATTTTCTGTTATAGTTTTTATTTTCCTGATCTTCCTTAGACATAACTTTGTTTCTTTTATAATCCAAACATTGATTATTTAAAGGGAAAGTAGAAGCAAGAAATTTTCAACTTAAAAAAAAGTTGGGGGGCCGGGTGGTGGCGCTGGAGGTAAAGTGCCTGCTCTAACCTAGGACGGACCTCGATTCGATCCCCCGGTTCCCCATATGGTCTCCCATGCCTGCCAGGAGTGACTTATGAGTGAATAGCCAGGAGTAACCCCTGAGCGTCACCGGGTGTGGCCCAACAACCAAAAAAAAAAAAAAAAAAAGTTGAAAAGTCAAAAGCAACTGCAATTGCTTTTAGATCTTAGAATTCAAATATGTATTATATGACTCTCTTTGTTCTTGAAGAGACTATTTTTGAAGATGCAAAATTATTTCTTCATTGCTTACATGCTTATAATCAAAAATTGTAGTAGAGGAGCAGGATCCTGCATGGATGTTAACCACAGCGATATTTTTTTCATTATCAATTGTCATTGTTTCCTGAACATTGCCATTGTTGGTTGGGCTGATGATGTTAAAAACCTAGAATGACAACAAAGATATAATGATTTTCCAAAAAATTAAAGGCATCTAAAAGTAAACCCCTTCCCCAGTAAAATAAAAATTTCCTTGTACTATGAGAAGCCAAAACCTGAAATCTCTTCATTGGGTTACTTAGAATAGCAATTACAAAAAAAAAAGTTCAAACTCAAATAAAAATTCAAAGTTCTTTTATAATATTGTATGACAAAGAAAAGAAGTAATGGCATCATGGGATGAATTAAACTGACCACATTTTAAAGCAATGAGCTCCATTTTTAAAACATTATGGTCGAAAAAATATAGCTAGCTTGATCCTTTGATAAATGAAATGCATTCCATGTTTCCAAATTATCTTGTACTTTCCTCTCAACATCTTTAAGATATGAAGTCCATAATAAAACAACTTACATCATATCCATGAGATTGTGTGCTCAGGATGGCCAGTACCACCAGAAATGCCACCTGAAAAATAGATCAGTGACTTAATTCCTTTAGTGTACTCAGTGAAGGTAGACATAAGAATCAAAAAACAGAGTAAGCCCATCTGTTTTCAAATAGTTAGAAATAGAAAATTGGAGAATGATCTTGATTTGTCAACAACCTGTTTTCAAAATGTGAAGCAAATGTTCATGTCTTTAATGATAATATTGGATTGATGCTGCTTGTCAGGCCCATTTTTCAAACTTTGCCATCCAATTCTCAGCCCTTTCAACACCATAATTTTCTACATAGTGGTCATATGATGGAATAATTTAGGATAGGTGAGTAAGGAAGTATTCTTCTCCCTATGGGTTACACCTCAGGTGAGCTTCAGACCAACCATGGGTTACAGTTACCAATGTTCCCAGTTTCCCTCCACCCTCCCCATTGCCTATCTCTGGGAAAGATATTTTACTTTTCTCTCTCTGTCTCTCTCTGTCTCTGTCTCTCTCTGTCTCTGTCTGTGTGTGTGTGTGTAGCTCTCTCGTCCTCCCCCCTGTCTGCTTCTAAGGCAGATATTTTACTTTCTGTCTCTCTTAATTTTATTTTTATAAATATCTTTAAAAGCAGTCATTGACAAATAAATGTACAACTTAATATTCAACACCATTTCTGCTAAAGACATAATTAATAATTCAGTCAATCACATAATCAGAGAGGCCAAAAACGGATAGTTTTTTTCTAAGAGTCCTAAAATCCAAATCATATAAGATAGGAACATTCTCTGAAAGAACAGCACAAGATTATGAAGAACCATAAAAAAAATACTCACAAGGACTTTCATTTTGCCTGAAGAAAAGTTGGTGCTAGAATAGGTGAATTACCTCGCACAGCTTCTACCCTTTATACTGGCTTTGAGGTGGGGAAATATTTTTCCATAATGATCACTTTGAAAAAGGCCATGTTCATATCTCAGACACACCCCCAGCAAACTCCTTTATCAGAATTAAGAATGAGCTATGTAACACTGTATCAATTAAGTTCATTAGTCAGTAATAAAAATCCACATCTTGGTCACTTTGTAAATATTCACTGCTTATCTGTCATATAGTCACACTTGAGATTTCAACTTCCACCCTTTAAAAATATTGCAAGACGCTTGCTATACACAAATACCTTCTAGATTTATATGGCACATTCCTAATATCTCCTGCTTATGTACAGTGCTCCATTGAGATAGAGCTGGGCTCCCAATTGTCTTTCAATACCTGCCCAACTTGTTGAATTCTTCTACCCAAAGACGCTAGAGGCAAGGTCAAATCAGTTTTGAGAGTAAATAGTCTGGTGACCTTGTAACTCATCTTCCATACAGATGACACCAAATCCTATAAGGAAATTTATAAGAAACAAATGTCAGGGAACACTATTTTTCTAGTTAATCAAATTTTTACATGATCTTAATCCAAACTGTGTGAAAACTAAGGATTATATAACTCTAATTATCCTGAGGTGCATTAAGAAAATTTATAATTTTAAAAAATGGAATCTTTTATTTTGTATAATTTTTAATTCCCCCATGAGAAGGACAACTAGCATTATGGTGAGATTATAAACTATGAAGAAAGAACAGTAAAATAATGAGAACCTATAAATTAAAATAATTATCCAATATCAAAATCACCACAGCAAGCTAAGAAATAACATAAAGTATATCTTTCTTCTGAAGCTGAAATAACTTCCTAGGGCTAAGGAATCTGATAGTATGTCTTACATGTGCCTTGCACATGGCTGATCCAAGATTCATCCACCAGCATCTCATATGTTCATCCAAGAATCACCACAAGAATTCCTTAGTGTAGAGCCAGAAATTATCCTGAAGTGTAACTCCAAAAACAAATAAAATAATAACAAGCAAACAAAACAAAAATCTTTCTAATGGTCAAGTTTTAAATATGACTTCTAAAAAGCAAGCTTCTGGTTGCTGAGTAGATGTAAAATTAACTGATTAAATCTTTCAGATATATAAATAGCAAGATAATTTAAAGTTTTTTAATAGTCCTCCAAATTTTCTTTCATGACCCCAAACATCCCAAAGATCCCAAACAGCTCCCAAATTAATTGATATAAAGGTCAACAGATTAATAGTTCTGTCTCTTGTTCCCAGGAATTCTGATTCTACAGTTCTAATAATGATAATAAGACAATCTATGCTATATATTACATCGAATATATAATGATTCTTTTGCTATTCTTAATAGTTCCTATAACCCATAGTATATCCATTCTCAATTATAGAGGGAAAATAAGGTACAGAGAATTTTAGCAAATGCTTATTGTTACACAGCTTATAAGGGCAAGAATTGATTCTTTTTTTGGGGGGGGTCACACCCAGCAGTGCTCAGGGGTTACTCCTGGCTCCATGCTCAGAAATTGCTCCTGGCAGGCACGGGGGACCATTTGGGGCACCAGGATTCAAACCGATGACCTTTTGCATGAAAGGCAAACGCCTTACCTCCATGCTATCTCCCGGGCCCCAAGAATTGATTCTTAAACCCACACTGAATGGAGTCCAATTTCCTATCATAAATTTGATTCTGTGACCTTCTGATATATTGCTGGGGAATTCCTTCCTTTGCTGAAATGGGACATTAACAAGAATATTTCTGCTTTTAGAATTTTTCTTGACCAAAAGAGGAACTTTGCAATAATTTTTGGGGGGCCAAACCTGGCAGTGCTCAGGTGTTACTCCTGGATCTGCACTCTGAAATCACTCCTGGTAAACTTGGGGGACCATATGGGATGCAGGGAATCAAACCCAGGTCCGTCCTGGGTAGGCTGCACACAAACACAAACTGTGCTATCTCTCGGGCCCCCTTTACAATAATCATACCTAAAACTGTTACAAATAAAATTTATGGCTTAACTCTTGTTACCTCTTAAGGGGTGGAATGAATGTAGAAGTTATTGTGCTGGCGATGACCATACCTTGGACACTTTGAAGTTGTTCTAAAAAAGGCACAGGCATGTAAACTTTTAAACATACATGATGGCTCTGATCAAAAGGTTATTTTTAGTTCTGTGCAAACCACGGAGGAAATAGATTCAGACGCTAAGCTAGCTACTTGGTAAGTGTTCTGTTTCTCTGTAACACTTATGAATGGCTTTGCTTTATGCAGCTCAGACCAATGCAATGGAATATATCAGTTCATCACTACATATTGCCTTCATTGCTATGTCAAACTCATCTTTTCTTTTGGTACTATTTGGAGAGCATACGTCTTTGATATTTTGTTTTCAACTTTTCTATATGATGTAATTTTTATTTTCAAATTTAGGGGGTATAATTAACAAAACTGTGACGTATTTAAAGTATACATCATGATACTGATCATAGTGAATATTACACAGAAAATATAATGATGGATCCATTCATTCAGTTAATAAAACATCCACTAGCTGTTATTTTTGTGTATATTTTTACTTTCACTTCTTAAATACCACAGTAGGGAGTTAATGGAAAGGGTCTTATGGATAATGGTGAAAAGATTCAGGCATTTCAATGAATGTGGGACTGATGTGTTAACATTATACTCTAAAATTTATAAACGTTTGCACTTCTTGTAAATCCAGTTACCTCATTAAAAAAATAACAGAATGGGACTCAGAGGTAGATCATATGTTTTTCTTATAATGAGGTCAATTTTTGGCATATACTGAAACTAAATTTAAAATATTACAGAGTTATATTAGTATATTATATATTATACTGTATATATACTAGTATATATAGTATACTACAGTATACTAGTAGAAAAATCTCTCTTCAGAGTTCGTGTAAACAAAATGCTCTGGGAATGTTGGTCTTGACACTTCAGCCCCCCTCTCACAGTAACTCCCTGTGACACTGTCCCTTTTTGCATAGGCAGATCAAAATGAGAAAAGTTAACAGTTCCAAATAAGTTCTTATCTAATAGAGATGGGAACACAAAATGTTTTATACTGCAGTGGGACCTTACACCCTTGACACTTGGCATAATGACTTGGCTTAGATTCAGTTGATTTGACATTGACTGTTCACCCTTGAACCAAGGATACCACCTACAGAAACAAACATGGTTTCCCACACCAGCACCAGGAACATAAATTCTACCGAGGAAGGTCCTACTACCACCATGGCACTGACTTACTCCAAAAACAGTTCTTATATCTCCCTGACAACCAGGTAACAGCAATAGTCTGCTTTTAGGGCAAGATTCTCTGAATGCTAACTGATGGAGAGACAGGAACCAGAAGATACTACACACCACCAGGTCTTTGACACAGGACCGGTACAGAAACCAAGATCTATAACTACAGAAACCTGACAGCAACAACTGTAAGACTGAAGAGTTGACCACCGAGAAAGACTAGGGGATTGAACAACCAAGTATGCCTGGAGCCATGAGTTGGTCTTATGCCAAAGTGCTTCGGGGGTAAGTTCTCCCTGTTTCTTAGGCCAAAGGTGTTTATTTCCAATTTCTTTCATATGTTACTGTGCCTATGCAAAGGACAATTGCCACACACATATTTTTGGTTTGTTTTTGTTTTAGTGTATTTCCTATCTCTGAAGAAAAAAAATGGGGGCATACTAAACCTTTAGCTATTGCATTAATGATTTTATTGGTAATACAATAATTTTCACAAATATAACTGCTAATGACTCTCAAAAATCAAAACAAAAAATATTACAGAATTGTATACGTCATCAAATAATAAAATTTAAGCAATTAAAGTTTTTCCAAATATTTTATCAATGTTGTGGCTAATTTTTATTTGTTCTTTTTTTGATGAAGCCTATCTTTAATAGTATTATAAGGATCTTTTATATGCCATATTTTATGTTCAAAAATACCTTTATTTTTCTCTCTCTTAAAAAATAATCATTGGTATACACTTACTTTCCTTTCAACACTTCAAAGATACTACATCTTCTGTGGCTGAGTTGTTGTCAGTGTAATTATGATAAATATTAATTTGTCCCATTACAGTCATGTGCTGATTTATCTGCATGTTTTGCTTATTTTTATCATCCTTATTCATATATATTTTTTTAGATTTCTTTTTTTAATCATACGTTTTTTATTTAAACAACTTGATTACATACGTGATTGTGTTTGGGTTTCAGGCATGTAAAGAACACCACCGATCACCAGTGCAACATTCCCATTACCAATGTTCCAAATCTCCCTCCTTCACACCCAACCCTTGCCTGTACTCTAAACAGGGTTTCTATTTCCCTCGTACATTCTCATTATTAGGATAGTTCAAAACGTAGTTATTTCTCGAACTAAACTCATCCCTATTTGTGGTGAGCTTCATGAAGTGAGCTGTAACTTCCAGCTCTTTTCTCTTTTGTGTCTGAAAATTATTATTTCAAAAATGTCTTTCATTTTTCTTAAAACCCATAGATGAGTGAGACCATTCTGCATCTTTCTCTCTCTCTCTCTCTCTCTCTCTCTCTC
>PVKC010004171.1:0-36485 GCA_004027635.1 Crocidura indochinensis | reverse complement strand
ACAAAGCTATTGCCTTATCTTCTGTGCTATCACTTTGGCCCCAAAGTTAATGTTCTTTAGATACTTGCTTTATTTTCTCACAGCTGTATTTTCATACAAGTCAGTGATACATATGGGTGTACATAGCCCTCTGTGACACTTGTTATGGGCCATAACTTTCCACTTTAAAATACTGATTTTAGAAGCCAGAAGATACTCACTGGGTAATGTGCTTTCTGTGCACACAGCCAATCTGGCTTTGATCCCTACTCTTGCATATGGTCCCAGAGTCCACCAGGAGTGATCTGAATACAGAGCCAGTAGCAATCTCAGATCACAGTTAGGTGTGGCCCCAAACTAAATCAAACCAAACCAAACCAAAACAAGCAAATACTTATCTTCATTTACGATTTAGCATTCTTAAATATTGCTTTAATGTATATATATCATTCCATAATAAAATTATTATTCTCTCTTTTCAGATAGGCATTTATCTCCAATTATCTTGACATAATCAACATTTTGTTCAGAGTATAGATTCAATGTTTCAACTTATATTTAGATAACCCCTTAACAGTAGAATTGTTTCTGAATTCCCAAAAGTAAAATCATTGTTTATCCAAAAAGTACACATATTTAAGACAGTTGATATCCATTGCTCACATATTTTATAAAAAATATTGTCATTTAGAAATCTTTTTCTATAACATAAAAAATCAATTTATCATCATTCATACTGATTATTTGTAGTTGTCTTTTTGTTTGTTTATTTGTTTTTGGGTCACACCCGGCAGCGCTCAGGTGTTACTCCTGACTCTACACTCAGAAATCGCTCCTGGCAGGCTTGGGGACCATATGGGATGCCGGAATTCAAACCACCATTCTTCTGCATGCAAGGCAAATGCCCTACTTCCATGCTATCTCTCCGCCTCCATTTGTAGTTGTCTTTTTTTTTTTTTTTTGGTTTTTGGGCCACACCCAGTGACGCTCAGGGGTTACTCCTGATTATTTGCTCAGAAGTCACTCCTGGCTTGGGGGACCATATGGGAACCGGGGGATCGAACCGCGGTTCGTCCTAGGCTAGTGCACGCAAGGCAGGCACCTTACCTCCAGCACCACTGCCCGGCCCCTGTAGTTGTCTTTTTAATTAAAAATTAATTTAATCGATCTAAAAGATACCAAATTTATTAATTTGTATTAGCTTTTAAACTTGAACCTATTTTTATTGTTATTATTTTAATTGTGTTCTTTCCTCATTTATATGTTATGGTATGAAACTTATTAAGACACAAGTTTGCGTAACTTTTACAGAATATGCAATTACGTTCATCATTATAATTTCCAAGAATAATTATTCATGTTTTCAAATTATTTATGGAAGAAATTTTATATAAATTTTAGAGGATCAGTTCCCTCTAAAATAAAATAAACATTTATGGTAGAATTTAAGTGAAAATAAATAAAAAGAAAAGTTAAATTCTTCTAATAAATGTGCTGGTTTTTCAAATCATTTAAAACTCTTTTTCTTTTTCTTGTACATTCAAATACAATTTTTATAAAAAATTCTCATCTCATACTATCTACTGTCCTTTTTCACATAAAATGGCAACAATTAATTTTAATGTTACAAAATATTCTTCATTATCATTTTAATGATTCATAATATATATATATATATATATATATATATATAACATTTATTTTTCCAACCACTGTGGTTGAATCTCTTTGTCATATTTCACTACTATAAAGATGAATGGGCACCTTTACGGGTGAATCTATGGACATATCATCATTATCTAGTATGAATGTCTAACTGTAGGTCATAGATTTAACCAAATTTTAAGACTTTGGTTACAGATGTCCAAATTATTCTTCGGATAGTCACATTAAGTTTATGGGATGGGATTTATTTTATCATGAAGTTGTAAATGTTTACATGGTACTTGAAATAATTTAAAAGGAGAAATTTACCTAGCTATGAATGTGTTAGAAAGGAAGTATCAGTATATCTCTGGTATGACAGGAGCTCACATTTTTAGAGCACATAGATCACAATTTATACATCTTAGAATTGGTTGAGTGCATATATGGCTCAGTTCCTAAACATACTAAGGAAAAATTAAGTTTTGAAAAAAAATTTAGCACTTTTACATCAATTTGTGTTCAATATTTCATAGCCATGTTTTTCAGATCAACTGAAGACCTAGAGAAAGTGGCTTAAAGAATCTAATAATATATTCAGTAAAATTTTATGTGCACCAAGTCTTTGCCAACATTCATCGTCCTATTTAATCTCAGGATAGCACTATTTTTATGGAAGAGGAAATCCAGCTTGAGAAGGGCTTTTGGACTGATGGACTGATGGATTCCATCCTACATAATGAAGTTTCAGAAATGATGACAAGTTTACTGCACAGGAGCATGATTTTCATTATTTCATGCTACCTTTTCATGAACTATAATATTGCAGCATGCATTTTACTTTTTACCACATCCTTAATCCTATAGATTCAGACTTTTATTTATAGTTTTAAAATGAGCTCTAAGGATTGAATTTATATTCTGGTTGCAGTCTCTGACCTCTCTCACTTTCTGTTTATTTTAATTAACCATTTCAAAATTATACACAGCACCCTCAACATACAAGAATTTAATTTTAATGAGTATTAATCATAGGCAGACTATAAAATATATAAATTATCTTTAGCAGGAGGCATTTATGTTGCGTAAAATATATCTTAATATGCCTTTTATTCAACATTGAATAATGGATTGTTTTTTTTAAATCATGCGGTAGATATTATTGGGAGGGAAAGATGTTCAATTTTCATTACATAGATAATTTAAACCATGTAATTAATAAAATATGGTAGGTTGAGACAAACATGATTCATAAATGTTCAGTTAATGGTATCTGGTAGTAAAAGTAATAGGAACATTTTATTATTTTTATCATCTATTATAACTTTTAATTTTATAATTATAATTTATAATAACTTTGAAATTTATTATAACTTTGAATCCCATCTTGACCACTTACAATTGTGTGACTTGGATCAAATCTCTCCATGTCTGCATTTTCTTTATATATCTGTAAGATAAAATGATAATACTTTCTTCATATGCCTAGAATGTGACACTTCAGCAGACATAGTAATATTTTTGAATAATTGCAATTTATTTCAAAGCACTAATTTTTTTTTTATCAAACAACATTTTGTATGGATGCAAAGTAATGTTAAAATAGTGATGGGGGTGGGACTGGAGTGATACCACAGTAGTGATTTCTGAGCTCAGAGCCAGGAGTAACTCCTGAACACTGCTGGAGGTGGCCCCCTCCAAAAAATAGTGACAGGAAAATCAGGGAAATTGATTATCAATAAATGTTTAAGGATTATAAGAGAGATAGTACACAGGTAGAGCACCTGCCTTGCATGTTACTGACTGGATTTGATTCTTTGCTTCCCATATGGTTCCCTAATCACCATGTGGAGTGATTCTTGCTTGCAGAACCAGAAGATTAGCCCTGAGCTCTGAGGGTTATGACTCCAAAACAAAAATATTACAAGAATATATTTTATCTACCTTTCAATTTCTCATAGATTACTTATATACAAAGTAATCGTTTGACCAGTGAGTATAATCCCTTGAAATTTTCCTCTATTTTGACTGCTTGATATCCCTTCCTTCCTGGATTGTCATAGTCTATTTCCCATGTAACATCCATAATTCACCTCAAGATTTCCTCCCATGGCAAATCATTTCAGTACTTGTTCCCTGTTCTACTATCAGATATTAAATGTTCCTTCTGTGCTTCTGAAATACTTTTTTATGTGCTTCTATATAGTAGTTATCTCCTTCAACTATGTTTATATAATAAGAGATTCAACTGTCTTAGAGTATTTTGGCTAAAACATTTTTAGCTCAATGGAAGTAGAAAAGGGATCAATGTTAAAACAAAACAAAACAAAACAAAATCCTATAACTCTGTCATACTAGTTGAGAAAGACTAGAATGTCTAGTTCTTCAAAGCTCTGGATATTTTTACTATTATCCTTAAGTCTCAAAATGTATTCTATTTCTGAGATAAAAACTCATTAAGACATTTTCTTTTACTTTTGGATTCCACCAGAAGACCCTTTATCATGTTCCTTGTGAAATAGAAACTAGCCAACGACTATGCTAGATAGATTTTTAAGACCTCTTGGATAAAATCAATATGTAGAAAAGTTTCAGCATTCATTTACTCTCTGAAGATCTTTCTAGAGAAGTATTCACTATATAAAGTGTCAAAACTGGAGGTAGAGAATAATATTGTCATGAAAAGTATGAATTTGTGTATTCACTTTTCTAAGTAAGGAAATGGTGACTTTCAGTACCATGATCTGATCTACTGATCTGATCAGTACCTAATCTACACAGGTATATCCTTCTCAAGTTCAAAGTTCCAGCTAAGAAAGCCTATGTTCTTTCCAATGCAATACAATTTTCTCATCTGGTCAGAAAATTGATCTCTTGAGGCCTGGTCTCCCCTCTAAAGGAGCAATTTTAGAAAGAGGAAGGTCATTTTTTCATTCTTACCTAAGATAAATATCCTCCTATATATATAGGAGGATAAAAATCTAATGGTGAGGAATAATTTGTTTCCAAGTTCTCATTTTATACAAATCCACAATCTATGAATAATTGTAAATCACAGTACTTACCAAAAAAGCATTCACCATTATTTCTTACTCTTTCTTTACTTGAACTGTACCTTTAAAAAATTCTCATAACATTGCCATTCAACATGACCTTGAACATCTGTCTACACAAGGACTTCAATAGGATTATCTGAAGTTAGATGTCTCTATAGAATTAGGCCAAATTGAGGCAAAATCTAGCCAGTCTTGATATTGACGATCATTAGATGTAAACTAATGAGGGCTGTGTTTCTGGGAGCAAGTGATCTTCATTCAAGGATGTGGCTACTCAGCTACAAGTTTTTAGAGGCCAACACTTTCTCAATCCTAAGGAATGAGTTATTTATATTTAAAGGGGAAATAGACACAGAGCCTGTCCTTTTCTGGGAGTAGACCCAGAATTAAGCCAGTCTCTTCCTTTCTACTGTGCTGTTTCTTCCTATCTCTGTTTTACGCATGATGTACCATAGAGGTTCACCATCCATCAATCTATGATTTTGGTGAGCTGCCATGAGCTACTTAGCTTAGGGTTCCCACAAACATTGGAAAATCATGCATGCTTTGGTAGTAAATCCTTTGTCTAGGGAACAGGAAGGATAATTTTGCTCTTCATTTTGTGGGATTTGATAAGGTTTTATTTGTTCTCTGAGTTTACATTTCTTGGGGCTGATTTATGAATGCATTTAGCATAATTTTTGGTATATAATAGACCCTCAATGAATGCAAGCTGTGTCCCTTTTCCCTTCATTTATAAGGTGAATGTTGGGTTAGATATTAGCTAAGATCTCTCCAAGTTCTTAGACCCATAACTGCATATTATAATGGAATTTCAGATTTCATTTCATTTTCATTATGCATTATTTATTGACTAAGTTGGTAATAATCCAGGTTTGGCTTTCATTTTATTTCCACACATGAAATTTCATAGCTGGAACAAACCTTTGGGAGAGTTCAACCCCTTAATTTTAATCTTGAGCAGAAGAGCTATTTGGTGGAAAGAAGGGGGAAACTGACTTGTTCAAGGCCACACACGAGTAATAACAAAATATAATAGCAGATCTATCCTAGGATCCCTACCCATCCATTTCCTAATTTCCAACAGTCACTAGATTTTTCCAGTTGAAGTAGCAGCAGAGTTTCCCTTTCTTATGTTAACATTGTTTTAGCATGTAATATCTGTGTTTAAGGCAATGACCTGAGAAATACTTTTATTTCCAGTGGTGCACTTATTTTGCAGGGTTTATTAATTTTATTTATGTATTTGATTTCTCAAATGAAATAATAAACTAATTAGTGGGACAATTTACTGGTATGTTCCGCCAAGAGTATTTTACAACCTCAGTGTGAGCTTGTCTAACTGTGGTGTCAGCAGCTTTGCTTTCTGCCCCACTGCCCTTAATACCAGCCATCATAGGCACATGGCAAGCAGCCCTGCTTTGGGGAACTGAGCCTCCAGGGGGCATCTGAAACATCCATTCACAGGTCAGGGAAACTTGCACCCAGTGGCATCATTCCAGAGAGAGGTTGTATCCTTGGCTTACAGAGGTGGGAGTGACTTCCATAGAATGGACCTGGGCCAGCACATTATCTGAAAGGGTAGAATGAGAAATTCTCTGGAAATTCTCATTGGACATCACATACGAGTACATCATAGCTTAGAACGGAACAGAGAAATGACTGTCAATACACCAAAGTTGAGAAAATGACAAAATATAGGAACAAAGGTAGGAAAGATAACTTGAAAATCCTGCATGCATGGAACAAATTGAACAATTGCATCAACTATTTAGTTAGTTTCATTGACTTTGAAGAAAAGTATACGGATTTTCCTGGAACTGATCCATGTCTCCATTGTCTTAACAGCCAGTTCTTATCTTTGTCCTAGAATAGTCTGTTGAATTTGTCCATTCCGTTAGACTGTGAAAACCAATATATCAGCAAGGTTTGGAACTGTATCTGGGCTATAATTATTCTACAAGGGGCTACATAACAAAGGTAGTATTTATATTTTAGAAAAATAGACAGCAAGGATAGTAACTATAACTAAGTACAAATAAACACGGTATGAAAAAAACCTAAATATGAATGAATAGATCAAGAAGTTGTAGTATATGTACACAATGGAATACTCTGTAGTTCTAAGAAAGAATAAAAATTATGCAGTTTTCAGCAACATGGATAGAACTATAGTATATCTTGCTGAATGAAATAAGAGGAAAGGGCTAGATACAAAACAATCTCATATTTGGTACTTAAAGATACACAGTAAAGTAAGAACAAAGATTTAAAGACAAGTGGGTGAATTGTGAAGGAGAACAGCTGGGGTCTTTGAGAGAGGAATGTGGGTACACAGGTGATAGACATGGTGTTGGAATTTTGTGCATGAGAGACTGTAATTAACAGTATTATAACCATAGAATCTCAATCAATATTTTTTAAGATAGTTCTTGTTCTTTGAGAGCCATGTCACACTTGCAGCTGCCTAATGAAACACTGGTTTTGACAGTAAGCTGTGTTTGAGTTTATTCTAAGGTTTCGTGAGGCATAAACTGTCTCATACTTCCATGTTCTGCAGCAGATACACAGCAGTTACTTTCTGGACCAAATCCTATGTCATGATTTAGGCCCAGGTATGAACACACCAAATGCCTCTGTGCCCATATGTGAGTTAATAGTCTTTCCAACATAGCCAGATCAGAGCATGGACAGCTTGTGTTTTTATTTACTATCTCCCTGGGGTAGAGAATTTTCACTGGGTTGTAAACCAGAGCTAGATAGCACCATGAAGCATTTAAAATTGTCTGCCAACTCTAATCATCTGGTATATATATAAAATCAGTTACATTTTGTCTCATTGGATTTTTTCCAGTCATATTATTTCATGTATTGAATGCTTCCATCCTTCCCTTCCCTTTAATCTTGCGAGGTCAAATGGTCATACCTACTCTTGGTTGTGATATTCAGTAGGAATCTCATCCTTCCAGTTGTGGTATTGGCATATGGACTATTCGGGGAGGGTTGCACTCTTTTCATGGCATTTACACACATTCTGATTATAGTGCTTGCCAGGGGACTTGAAGTTGGTCTCCCATGAGTTTGCTGGGATCTACCCTCCTGACTCATGGCTCAGGGATCTTTTAGTTGTTGTGTGAGTCAAATTTAAGTTCTTTTTTGGAGGTAATGGGAGTCCCAAATAGGAGAGTTACTGGAGACTGCATATATGGCATATATTTGTTTTGAGTTCAGGGATTGAATTCACAGTCTCACACTTGCCGAACTGCAGGCACCAAATGTTCTGTATTTTGTTTGCTTATTTTACATTTTTCAGATCACTTGTCACTATCTGATATATTCTACAGTTAATCTTTTATTATATATTGTCTGTCTCCCTCCCCTGGAATGTAAGCTCCATGAGGGCATAAATATTTGATGAGAGTGTTAATAAATCCCTAAAAGATCAACCAGTGTTTGACACTGTCATACAACATATTAGTACATTAGTATGAATGAATCATTATGGATATATTTATGAGTGAATAGATTATGTGCAGATGGGTAGAAAAATGGATTACAGAGTAATACATATTAACTATAACAACTTAGGATAAAGTAATGCTAATGAAAGTACTATGGCTTTGTACCCACCCCTGGCCCACCCACCAAAAAGAAAAAAACTAAACCAATGGGATAAAGTTTAGTCTCCTAATAGAATAGAGTGATTGTAAATTTTGTACATGATAGAAACATCATCACTAGTATATTAATAAGTGTTAATGTGAATTAATGAGAAGTCAAGGAGTAAGATGTAAATGGTATAAAATAAATACTACAGAAAATTAGTTCAATTTTGATGTTGACTGTATAAAGAATAATTTATTCCATGGATTCCAAATGCAAGTTGCATAGCTTTAGAAACATTAGAAGAAACTGTAGGACAATGTCATTTTTACTCAGGTGTAAAAAATTATTATTGGATCAAGCAAAACCCTACTTATCTTAAAAATAAAGAATACTATGTTTTATTACATAAAAAATAATTTTTATATATCATTATAAAGAGTAATGGGCCTGAAGAGAAAGTAGTGTGTCAAAAGCAATTGCTTTGTATTAAGCAAACCCCAATTCAATTCCTGGCACCATGTAGTTCCCTGGGATCACTGAGTAGTACAGATCCAAAAGTAAGACGAGAATAATCAGGTATGGACCATTTCACCCTGTTACCACAAATGTAAAACCTTTTAGCTTAGAACAATATTTTTCACAACTATAATTGCAAAAAATGTTATATCCTGATTTACTTTTTTGTTATAAAGCATAATTATAGAAAAAATGATGCATCTATCTTGATTGAATATTCATATTTACTGTTATTTCTACTTTCTTCCCATGACTTGACTCAGTGATTGTAGGACTTTACTACTTGTCTCTTTCTTATAACTATACAACATAAAACTGAACTTCCACCACCATATTCATGATATAGCCCTTCTTGACTTCTGGATTTATTCCATGGCACACTGAACCATCTGACATCCAATATGGTTTACTTTTCTAGTTTTATTTGTGTACCCATCCTATATTCTCTAATGTAAGAAATGCCATCATAGAAACAGAAACCTAAATAATATAACCAAAAGATGAAACAATAAAGGACTTTATTCTTTCTAGTAAAGAAATTTATATTAAAATAGAAAACACCTTGGTCCATAGATTAGAAGAAATAAGGAGTTTAACAATCCAAATTCTGGTAATGAACTAATGTTGGATTAACATAAATGATACCACCACTTTGCAGAACAATTTTGCAGAAAAAAATTTGTGACATTTAATAACATTAAAGAAGTATAAACACTATTGTTTAGATGTCTACAAGAAAGTTTCACATTTAAATTCCCAAGGTGTATAGCAAATTTCATTGAAGCATTGTGTGTAAGACAATTTGAAAGCAACTTAAATGTTTATCAATATCATGATTGAATTCAAATATAAATATAGTATCAAATGTATTTAAATATTTAATGAAAGATTTCAAGTTATTTCAATGTAAAATGTTTATAAAATATCACTTAACAAAGTAAATAAATGGTTGTCTACAGTAAAATATCACTAAATATAATGTTTTAGAGCATGTAGCAAATACATTGCTTTGTATAACTTATAGATAAATGCATATATTAAAAGCTCAAAAACATAGATAAAAATTTAGACTAGTTATATTAGTGAAATTGGAAGGAAATTTATGGGAAATGTTTACATCTAGAATGTTTTAAAGGGTGAGATCAAATGCAAGCATGATGAAATGATAACATTGAACCAGGCTTAGTGGGAGGACATAGGATTTTTTTAATAATTATGTCTAAACTCAAGTTCATGCTTGAAATATTTAATAAGGAAAGAAATAGGAGGGTGTTTAAGTGTGACTACAAGGGAATAGATTTCAAGCCCTAGCATAACAAATAATACAGTGTGACTTAGAAAAATTGTGAAAGGCATTTTGTTGTGATTCAAAGGTTGAATGTAAATTCAGATACAGTGTCTTTTTTTTTATAGCAGTTAATGAAATTATAGTTTGGAATGAGACATTTTTAGTTTGAATTTTCACCTAGATTTTTTTTTTTTTTTTTGGTTTTTGGGTCACACCCGGCAGTGCTCAGGGGTTACTCCTGGCTCCATGCTCAGAAATTGCTCCTGGCAGGCACGGGGGACCATATGGGGCACCGGGATTCGAGCCGATGACCTTTTGCATGAAAGGCAAATGCCTTACTCCATGCTATCTCCCAGGCCCTTAGATTCTTAATCATCATTTCAATTTCTGCATCAGTTTTCTCATGTTTTATGTAGAATAAAAAGCCAAAATATACACCTTCCCAAACCAAAAACAGCAACAACAAAAAATCAACAAAGCCACAATTGGCTCTTCTAAATTATTTTTAAAAATTGACAAAATTTGTTTAGGTTGAAGAAAAGTTTCATGTGAAAATCAGAAATGAAAGGAGCTTTACTACTCATATATACAAAAGCATTATACAGTAAAAATACTGTGCCTTTTCATATCAAATTTTATGATGATGAAATGCGATTATATTAATATAGTGCTTAGATTGCTTCATAGCACATGATTAAAAGATTGGTATAAGTTTAAGAATTTTAGCTACTGATGTAAATTCATATGGAATTTAAGCTTGTTTTGAATGCCATGTTTCTCTCATGTTCTTTTTATAATAATCCTGTCAGATTACTAGCGTTTTTATTATCCCATTTTATATGTAATAAAACTGAGTCTTAGATCAAAATACATGCCCAAGATAACCTGTGACTCAAAAACAGAGATGGATTCAAACTGCATCTATTGAGAAATATAACTATAAATTAATATCCTACTTATATTTCATTAGTTTATGAACAAACTAAATGGAATTTGTATAAAACACTACAATGATATATCTTGAAGCGTCTCTTTCCTTGAGCAGGAAGTCAACCAGCCATTGCTGATTAAAACTAACAGCAAGCATCTACATACTTTATGTATATGTAATTCCAAACGTGTAGAATAAGTGATTTGCTCTAATAGGATATTGTCACTAGATAAATATCCCTGCCTTAAACAAATCCTTGGTCTAGAAATGCATTGGAATATCATTAGACTGTGATATTCCATTATGTTGAGTTTTTATTTTTTAACCAGAGACTTTGTCTTAGTTTCACTATCTTCTCTGAAAAATTGCAACCTCTTTACTTTCCATCTTCTGTGTACCCAAATGGAACTTAACTTTCATTGTCGCTGATTATTTTGAAGGAACAATTTTCTTAATGTAATTTTGTCAAGTCAGTTCCATTAATCCCTTATTCATTCATTCTCTCACTCGTTCTTTCTTTTATGCAGCAAATATTAAGTAATGTCTAGGAGCACATTTCAGAAAGAAGGGTTAATAAGGCATGGTACTGCCTGAGAGAAGTGAAATACTGAAAATACAGAAAAAGAGCAATTCCAGTGCAGAGTTACTTTCAGAATGGAATTGTTGATAAGTGAGGTTGGAATAGAAGGGTGTAAAAGAGGAACAGGGATGGTGATAGTAGCTGATACGTCTGTTCTTTCATTTTTTCTTTTTTCCTTTCCTTTCTTTCTTTCCTTCCTTTTCTTCTTTCCATCTTCCTTTTCTTCCTTTCTTTATCTTTTCTTTCTTTCTCACATCTGGCTGATCAGGGATCACTCCTATCAGACTTGGGGATCATATGGGGTGCCATCATTGAACCTAGATTGGCTAAGTGTAGGCATGTGTCCTACTTCATTTACTATCTCTCTGCTCTCTTAATTCATTTATAAAAGCATAATGCACGCTCATGTAGGAAATTTGGAAAGTTAAGAAAAATGGAACCATATACTACAGAAAATTTCCACCATCAATTTGTATACTTTAAAAAATATTTTTGAAGGGTCAGAGTATTAGCATACAGAGTAGGGTATTTGCCTCACATGCAGCCAACTTTGGCTCAATTCCCTGTATCCCATCTGCTCCTCCAAACTTACTAGAAGTAATTCTTTAGCACAGAGTTAGGAGTACCCCCTGAGTATCACCAGGTAGAGCCCTTAAACAAATATATATATATATTGGTTTTATATATAATATATAAATATATATATTGGTTTTTGTGTCACACTCAGAAGTTCTCAAGACTTACTCCTTACTGTGCTCATGGATCACTCCTTATGTGCTCAGAGGACCCTGATGATTATAGGTATTGAACTGAAGTTGGTTGTATACAAGGTCATCTAAACCCCTGTACTATCTGGTCATATTGACATAGTTTTAAAACCTTCTTATATATGGGCAAATTCAAATATGGTTAACAATTCGGCTATTTCATGATGCATGGTCTATATAAAAATTCCAATATTCACATTATAATTCCTTTATTCATAGTTTACTCTTACATAAAAGTTCTACATTGACTATCTTTGTGGGTAAATATTGAACTGTTGGACTGGAAAGTTAGATCAATGGGCTAAGTGCATGGGCTAAGCACATGGTTTGCATGCAGTGTTGTCTGCAGAACACTTACAGGAGTTTCACTTTGACAGTAATTGGGAGAGCTACATCTACACAGTGGAATACTATGCAGCTGTTAGAGAAAATAAAGAAAAAAATGAAATTTGTTGGTACATGTTTAGATATGGAAAGTATTATGATGAGTAAAATAAGTTAGAGGGACAAGAATAGACATAGAATGATCACATTCATTTGTGTGATATAATAAAAGCAGTGTGGTAATAATAACAACCATTGAGATAACAATGGAGATAATAGAGACAATAGAGATGAGGAACAGGAGGACTGGTCCATGATAGGAGGCTTGTCACAAAGAGTAGGAGAGTGAAGTTAGGGCACAGAAAGGACCACTGTGACAGTGATAATTGGAAATGATCACTCTGTACATGAACTGGGTCCTGAAAGGAGGTAAAGTGATATACATGATATCCCTTCAGTAGCAAAATTGTAGATTACAGTGTCTAAAAGGAGTAAAAGAAAGTCTGAGTGAGAGTGAATAAAATACATTTGCTATAGAGGCAGGCAAGGGTACAGTGAGACAGAAACTTAGGACATTGATGGTAGGAAATCTGTAATGGTGAAGGGATGTGTGTTGGGCATTGTATGACTGAAATTCAAACATGAGCAATTTTGTAACTATCTGATGCTGATTCAATGAAATTTCATTTAAAAATATAAATACATAAATGTTAACTGGCATTTTTATTGTTTGTTTTGAGAAAATATTTGAAGATGAAATACAGATGAAAAGGTTGGATTTGTTTTAAGAATTCTTAGCATTGTTTTTTTGGTTTTTGGGTCACCCAGCAGTGCTCAGGGGTCACTGCTGGTTCTACACTCAGAAATGGCTCCTGGCAGGCCCAGGGGATCATATGGGATGCTGGGATTCGAACCACCGTCCTCCTGCATGCAAGGCAAAGGCCTTACTTCCGTGCTATCTCTTCGGTCCCAGAATTCTTAACATTTTTTCAGTATCCTCTTCACTAGTTTCAAGGCAAAATATCAAGCATTTAGAGGAGTCAAAAGACAAATAATTTCTGATTTCTAGAGAAGTATTTTTGTTTTTTTTTATCAATGTGTTTCTGGTGACTGGTGCATGGTAGGAACTAGGCAAATGTTTCAGTGAGCAAAAGAACACCAAGATGATCAAATAATTGTTTACCCTTTCTTAATATCATATTTTGTTTGTTTTCAGCATTCTACTAGACATGGTGGTGAACCTTGGCTCTGAGTCTTCATGATTGAGAGACTTTTTTGCACATGCAAAGGTAAATATTTGAAATTGACTGCCTAGGCTATGGCCGTATCACCCTGATTGTGCTAAATCGAGTCTGAAACTGGCTGCCTTGCTGGCGTAAGGACAATTTCTTCTCTGGAAAATTTGCACACAGATGGTTCTGCATCCTCCTGAAGCGATGGCTTTTGTGCTTTGTGAATTTCCTTAAAATACCCTGGAGATTTCAAGCACCTTTGGGAATCAGGCGAAGGGTGGCTTTTCTCTGGTCCTCATGTGTTTGTGTTTAGAGAAAAAGAATATTGATTCTCTTTCTTCTTTTCTTTAAGCACCTCGTAAATGTCATTAGGGGCCTTAAGTTTTCCTGCTCAGATTTTATCCTCTCCTAATAGGTTGTCTCCAATTGGTTTGATTTTAAACACAGCTATGTCAACTCTCTTTTCTCAAGTTCCTTGTTTCAATATTTCTACTAACAGGCAGGACCATTCTCTGTGGCAAAAGCAAAAGTCAGACTTAAGATGAATGTTTCTGTGTAGGAAAGAGACTGGGAGATTTATGAGCATATGGGGCAGGTACTATTCTTTTGAGGTCCTAAACTTTTAAATGATGGGAATGCTGAATTATGTACTTCATTTGAGGAGCCAGGAAGGCACAATTGAAGATGCCTCTTCTTTTGACAAATTAGAAACATTCATTCCAATATCTATTTCTTGTTTACCAGGGATAATGCTGAATGAATCACAGAGCAGTGGATGGATGTCCTTTCCACCACTTTTAATTAGCAGCACTGCCTATTAGGATGAACAGAGGGTGGCTTTCCTGCCATAGATTACCCCCATCTGCCTTAAATGGAATAGAAATCTTATTCTCCACAAGGTAATATTCATCTCTTCCCCAGCCAGACAAGCATAGAAAATTAAACAATGGTCCGTTAAAAAGCCCAGATAATGTATTTATCATTTTCAGTTTATGTGAGTTTGCAAGGCAAATACAAGAGGGAGCTATTTGTTATGGGACCTTGGGGAGCAAAGGGACTGGAGAGGGAGCTGGGAGGCTGCAGGATCTGTGACTTGTAAAAATTCATTAAAAATATGAGGCGCTATTGGAGGCAGAGGAAATTAATTACTCCAAGGGACTCAAATGTCACTACTCATTTAAGTGACCCAGGGAGGAGACTGAGAAACCCGATTTCTGAGATTTTCTATAGCAGTGAGGCTGGGGGCCTGGACTCCTCCGCTGTCAATTTTTGCATTTCCTTGGTGACTTATTGGCATGTTCTTCTGGCTTGTACCCCAGCCCTCTCTAATGAGGAGAGTTAAATGAGAAATGGGGGTTGGGGTGTAACAGAGAAAGATCCCCAATAGACTGGCCTGGCTATTCAGAAGCAAGGATTCACCAGGTGTGGCTTGGAAGCAACTGCCCAACCTAGGGGGAGCCTGTAATTTACCATAACAAAAATAAATAAATAAAAGACACTGATCATTTGCAGCCAGACTGAGTTTGGTCTTTTATTATTGCTTTTCCATCCACAAAGCTATTCTCAGAGGTGGAGTGAATTTGGGAAGACAAATTAAGGTTTTCTACCTAAGGAGAACTGGGGAGCAGTAGCTTCTGCAAACAGTCATCTTTTCTAGATTGCCTGTCGAATAAATCTCTCTAATGTATTCTGCCTATAGACAGAGGTTGAAAATATATAGATAGGCAATGACTTCAAAGTTTAACACCAGTGAGCACCCAGAGTAATGAGCTAAATACTTTCTCAGGTGTGTGGCTTTTCTTCCAGAAAATGGAAGGTTCCAGAAGGAAGGTTTTATTCTGAACACTACCACCAACCAGTTAAGAAACTCCATAATTTTCACAGTCCTTGTTGTGTTTTCTATAAAATGGGAACAAAAACTGTATTTTCTGTCATGATAATGTTCATTGATGAAGTTTGAAGGGTAGAAATATCACAGAGCTGTATGATATCTATATATCCTAGCTGTATGCTGTTTTAAATGTCTTGGTTTTTAACTACGGTGGCTAATGTTCTGTTCTGGGTGAGAACTAAAGCACTTTTTAGTATAATCAGGTGTTGTCGTGTAATATTTCAGTTCATGATGGATCCTATCTATGATGATGGTTCATGGGCTATGCCCTCTACCCTAAATGTGTTGCAAGTTGTCATCTGTGTGTCATTACTTTCTACAATGTTTACTTGGTGATGAATTGCCTGAGAATGCATTTCATAGGACATGCCCCAATTTAAGGAACTCATGAGATTCTTTTTACATGATTAAAAAGAATGTAAAGTTTGGCACTGAAGAGAGTTGGAACTACAACTACAGAACATGGAACTTCATGTTCACTGGGTAGAGGCAGAGAGGGAGTCATCATAAGGATTTCAATTTGGAAAAAGAAGACAGATCATGCCTCAAAATTGATGAACTTTGGGGGCCGGAGAAATAGCATGGAGGTAAAGCATTTACCTTGCATGCAGAAGGTTGGTGGTTCAAATCCCGGCATCCCATATGGTCCCCTGAACCTGCCGGGAGTGATTTCTGAGCACAGAGCCAGGAGTAACCCTTGAGCACTGCTGGGAGTGAACCCCCCCCAAAAAACACAACAAATTGATGAAGTTTGAAAATTTTCCCTTGATTTCTGGAAAGGAATCTACAAGATTGGTATAAATGGAGAACAAACTTTATTTACCTTGTACAGAAGAGAATTCTATGTTTTGAAGGAATCAGATGGCAAGTCCTACTCTGGAAAGTGGACAAACTTAGTTGTTCAATGTTCCTGGGTAATATTCCCAAGTGACTTGTAATGTCACTCATGGATTTGATAAATATGGCAATAGAAGATCTCTCTGCTCAAAGAGCTCACTAGGTCAGTAATTAACTATCACACAGATATGGGCTCAGAATAATAGTGGTAGGGAAATGGGAAAGGGGTTTGAAAAAGTCAGTGCAGTGCAGCTGAACTTCAAAGTATGAATATTGCTGTTTGGAATAGAGACAGACTTTCTCAATATTGCTACCGTATTTTCCGGCTTTTGTGATGACGTTTTAACCCATGGAAAACTTCTTAAAAGTCGGGGGTTGTCTTATACACTGATATACAGCATGCTGAAACTTACTCCAGCTTCAGGGATAAATAATCCACTCCCCTCTTATCGCTGCATCTTATCCAGCTGCCAGGCATCATCAACCGGTCCCCTCTGCTTATCCTGATTAATCTTTCAGGGCAAACAGAGGAGCTGAGTTACTGAGTGCTGCATCCCATCCAGGCTTTGAGTGTCATTGCTGGTATGCACTTTCTGGTGCTCAGTCCTCCGTTCAACTTTTATGGAACACAGAGGAGACACTCTCTCTCCCTCTAGCTGTCCTATTAATCACTGCACCCCAGCCAGCTGCTCTTGGAGGAGCCCCTCTCCCTACTCTCAATGTAGATCACAATTAAAAAATCACAGTCACTCACTACAAATTACAAATATAAAATAATTTTGGCACTCCAAAGTCTAGCTTTATTAAACATATACTGTTAACCTTTGAAGGTTCTACTCTTTTTCTCTTAAATTTTTAAAATTCTATTTGGTGTGCGTTAAAAGAGAGGTAGTCTTATATGGAGAATATAGCCCAAACCCTATATTTTAACAGGAAAAGTAGGAGGTTGTCTTATACGCTGGAAAATATGATATGTGTAGGGGCCCTGAACTACAAGCTTAAGTGCAAAGCAGGTGCTGCTTTTCCAGTCTCATACCTGGCTTCTTCCATTTCTTTAGCAATTACTTTATGTTCATAGTTTTAAGCTGTTGATCAGAACCTCGGACAGCAGCTGATTGATAGTAAGGACTATCTCAGGCACCTTTAGACTTTCAAGAGGAGATCAGGCTCGAAGAGTGGTATGGTCATAGTCATGAAATTTTCCCATACATGGATGGACATGATAACGCTTATGCTGAGTAAACTAAGTCAGAAGGAGAGAGATAGATCCAAAATAGCCTCATTCATCTATGGGATTTAAGAAAAATAAAAGGTATTATTGTATTAACATCCAGAGACAATAGAGAAGAGGGCTGGAAGGACCTGCCATGATATAAAGCTTACAACAAAGAGTGATGAATGAAGTTAGAGAAATAACTGCACTAAAAACTATCATGACAATGGCAGTGTGTGAGAGAAGTAGTATGCCTGTCTCTAATACAGGCAGGAAGTGGGGGAGGAGGCGGATGGGGAGCTTTGGTGGTAGGAAGGTTGCACTGGTGAAGTGGGGTGTTCTTTTTTAAAACTGAAACACAACTACAGACATATTTGTGATCATGGAGCTTAAATATATATATATATTTTTTTTTTAATAGAATGTTTCTCCTTGACTGATTTCTAAAAATGTGGTCTATCCTACAGTCAATGGCACAATTCTATATGCACCACTGAAAGTCTTTAAAATCTTTGTTTCCAGGGTCCTTTTAATTTCTAGAATAAATTTAATTTTTGTATCAGTTATACAAAATGCTGTCTGCAGGATCTCCAATAGGGGAGTGAGAACCCCAAACACTCTTTATTGTAGTTGTCCCTCCTCTTAGTTTTGTTGCACCAGAAGTTTCCAGTTGATGTTTCAATTTTTCCTACCCCTCTGACCTATTGTTTCCCGCTTCCTTGTGAAATTACCCATCCTGACTAACAGATAACCACAAATGTTAATGCTGGGAAGCTGTGTTTCATAATAAAGTCCCATCTTTTCTACTTTTCCCCCGTTTCCCTTTTCTGTGATATAGCAAATACGAAATTAAACTTTGAATGGAATCAAAAGATTTTTGTTTTGAGATGCTTTGGAGAGAGGAGGCTGGTATTACTTTGGTATACATCTCAGGAATTACACCTGGTTGTGGGTTCAGGAATCACTCCTGATGGGGGCTATTATATGATGCTGAGATCAAACTACATTTGGCTGCATTCTAGGCAAACCTTTCTAGCTCTAAGGCCCTACAAGGAGGGGTGTTTGTCAATTTTCTCCTCTGCCCCCTTAATCTTTATCTTTTTGCAATATCTTGCCATCATTACATTATCCAGTGGTGCTTTCTTGCTAGTGTCTCACTCATTAAGAAACAGTCAGATCTTAATTAAATCTATACCACAAACATGAATGTCCCAAAGAGGCCTTTCTACTTATTCCATTTCTTTCGATCTATCTGTTCTTTATCCTCCCATTGCCTTTTGCAAACAATAATATTATTCAGACTTTCACAAAGTACAGTGATACAGTTGTTAGGTTATCAGAGGGGATAATTTAGACTTTGAAAACCTGTTATTATTTTTATTATTATTGAGGTAACTTGAGTGTTTGATAGTGTTATGATCTATAATGCTAATATTTATGTTTTTGGTGTTGTGTATATAGATCTAAGATGGATCTAAGATGCTTGCTTTTTATGCCCCAGAATCAGGTACCACCCAATGGTGGAAGCAGAATCAGGTACCACCCTAGGGTGGGGGCAGAATGCCAGGTCATACCCTAGGGTAGGGCACAATCACAGATCAGGGTAGGGTCAGTAACATAATAATGTTTATATACACAAAATTTTGGTATATATCTTTAATACAACTCCTCCAGCATAATCCATTGACCCTCCACCACTGACCTTATCTGACTTTTAATCTTCCTGATATTTTCACCAACCCTCCCTCCCCCACTTGGTAACCTTAGTACTGTTGTCAGAGTTCAAGGGTTTATTTATCCCTGCCCACTCCCTTTTGTTGTTTCTTTATATGCCATACATGAATATGATCACCTGGTATTTGTACTTTTCCTCTGACTTATTTCTTTAACCCAGCTCTCTCATTTCATCTAAGTTGTAAAAAGAGCAAGATTTTATTTTTTTTCTTGTAATGAAATAGTACTTTGGGGGCCGGAGAGATAGCATGAAGGCAAGATGTTTGCCTTTCATGCAGAAGGTCATTGGTTTGAATCCCAGCATCCCATATGATCCTCCGAGTCTGCCAGGATTGATTTCTGAACTTGGAGCCAGGAGTAACCCCTGAGAACTGCTGGGAGTGACCCAAAAACCAAAAAATAAATAAATAAATAAATAAATAAATAAATAAATAAATAAATAAATAATACTTCATTATGTATAAATACCCGATCTTCTTTATTCTCTCCACAACCATGGGTCTTGTTTAGATCTTGACTACTGTAAATAGTGCTTCAAAGAACATAGGTTTGGATGTATTTTCAATGGAATGGTCTTACATCTGTGGGATAGATATCATGGATTTAAATTGTTTTATCATCATAAAAGTAATATTTTTAATTTTTGAGAAGTTCAGAAAACTTGCTTATATCCTGACACCACAGTGTTCTGAATTCTAGTTTTTGCTACTTAGATTAAAATGGCCACAGATTATAAGTTTTCTCAACTATAAAGTGTCAGGACTATGAGCTAATTTGCTTATTCCCAGACATCTGTATATATAATAAGACATGAGCACCTCTAAGTGTTTTGGAATATCTATCTTTTTTTCCTACTATTTGTCTCCCTGGCCTCAGATTTATTCTCTCCTCAATTCCCTAACTAGACTCTGACGTAGGAATGTGTAATAACAGAAACAGTGGAGAAACAAAACTAGGAGATCTATTTCAAAACAAAATAAATATCTTAAAACAATAGATATTTTCTAATATTCAGGCTCTACTATAGTTAACTTGTGACTAATATTTTCTTGAAAACTTAGTTTGAATAAATTGTGTATAGTGATTCTTTTTGAATGTATACACACACATATATATATAACTTATTGTTATGTAATATATACAACTGAAGGGATATATTTTTCATAAATAAAAACACTATAGAACCAACTAAAACACTGAAATGAGAAAGGATGACAGAAATTTTTGTTTATTGAACCAGAGTTTAAAGTTGGTAAGAAAGCAAATACAAAATATTCATCATAACAGAGCAGCTTACTATAGAAAAAATATTAAAAGGGCAACAAGGACCCTTGATCAAAAAGGGACATAACCCATGATGGAATCAGGTTCATACAAAGAAAGATGTGATGGGTGAGAGCACCCACTCAGGGGAAAAGCTACTCTTTAGGAGCATAGAGACTCCACAAGATGAGGAGAGCGGACTCTGGGAACAACTTCCTAAGTGTGACCTCACAAACGTATTGTGAACTCTCATACCTACTTAGAAAATACAACATAATTGGCAGATGTGTGGCTTCAAGACATGGAGAAAACTAATGGTAACAGATCTACAGTGATGACCAAAATTTTCCTTTATATCATAGAACAATAGTCAGCATCAAATAATAGCTGTCCCTCTTCCTCACTCCTGAAAATCAAATGAGTATCAATCTAGCACAAGTAGATACATGATAGATCTTCAAAACACAGTCACCAGATATGTGTACATTTTAATAGATTGCTAAATAACTCAAGGGAGAAATTAGAGATGAGTAGATGTTAGGACAGCACCCAGGTCAAACATAAAAAACAAAGTCAATGCCTAGGAGAATTACTCTTTACCAGGAATTTTCACATGGATGCTCATATTTCTTCACCTGCATAAGGTATCTTATTACAAATGAACCAAGGGACAAAACAGGATTAAATTGGCAGAACTGTAGGAGGTCAGCCTGTCTATGAAGAGTAAAATGTCTTCAGGCAATAAGGGGAATTGTAGCAATTGGATTCTTATTTTGAATGTTAACAATGAAATATATCTGATCCATGAGATACCTTGGGGCTTGATAAGAGAAGACTGGGACTGAAGGGTATAAGTATCGAATTATCTCAAACCAGGAAGGAAGCACAAAGGAGTAAGAGAGGAAAGCCAGATGGTAAGAACTTGTTAGGAACAGAGGCAGAGAGCAGGTTGAGGATCCAGAGAGTATTCGCTTAATTTGGGTCTCTCTGTTTAGAACAAGCAATATCAGAATAGATATTTAAGGGTTGGGGGACCAGTCACCTAGTTGTGAAGAAGACCAGCAGCCTGTTGGTGTGGAGATGTCGGTATCTTTGAGAAGTAGGGAGGGTTTTTATTAAATCCCTGAGCATAAAGTGTAATTATCTGCTGGAAGTATTCTTTCACTTTTGATGTATTCCAGTAGTCACAAGATTGTGATTTTCTTTAGGTAAACTTTTCCTACATCTGTATCTTCAGTATCAAGAATTTAAGCATTAAAAAAAAATCCCTGAGCATCTCCAAGTACTCATTCTGAGAAACCTCGCCCTAGGCATATTAGGCAACTGTTGTTATGTGCATTTGGAAGTAAGGAAGCTAAAAATAAGACAAGTGAAACAATTTGCTCAAAGCCCTACAGCTAGCACAGTGCCTTGTTGAATTAAAACTTAAACCTAAACCCATCTAGATAAAATTTGTGATTCCTCCATGATGTGCCAGACATTGAGTAAAAGATTCTTAATTCTTACTTATCTGGAAGGACAGAGTAAAAAGATTAGTTAAAGAAAGAGGAGTGAGAAGATTTGAATACAAGTAGTCTCAAAATATCTGCTCTGAGCAGTTAGATAATGATACCTGACCCAGTACTAATCAGAAATTAGGGTGATGGGGCAATCAAATGCCAAACAGGGAACTGGGAGACAGTTCTATTGATGAACTATGAATTTCTTTCAAGGAGATATCAGTAAGAACTTAGCCATAGTCAATTGTGAGACTATCAGATCTAAGTTCAGATACGTAGAAAGAACAATTTGAAGTAAAACAAAAATCTCTGTTGGTGGACTGGATGGTCTGCAATAAATGAATCCAGTCCCAGATATCCCACTTTTACTCCCAAGTTTCAGTTGGCAAATAGAAAATGTCCATGATCATATTTTTGTTGCTGGTGATTTGGAGATGTTTGTTATTTGCTGGGGAGGGGCCATTGCACTACCCAGGGGACTATTTCCAGTTCTGTTCTTGGGGGTTACCTGGTAGTGCTTAGGAGTTTATAGAGTGCTGGGGATTGAAGATTGAACTAGGGATCCCTTATAAGAAAGCATGCCGGGGCCGGGCGGTGGTGCTGGAGGTAAGGTGCCTGCGCTAACCTAGGATGGACCACGGTTTGATCCCCCGGTTCCCCATATGGTCCCCCGTGCCTGCCAGGAACGACTTCTGAGCGAATAGCCAGGAGTAACCCCTGAGCATCACTGGGTGTGGCCCAAAAACAAAAGCAACAACAACAACAAAAAAGCATGCCATCAGCCCATTGAGCTCTCTCCCAGTCCTTGTAATCACGGGAAGGAGAAAATGAATATCAAATAATCTTTGTAGAACTCACAATGCCAGGATTAAATTTGAGGTCAAGGGACAAATATGATGCAGGCATCCCCATGTGCAAGTGTCTCTCTTTAGGCTTTTATAGTGGTTTGGTCTGATGCCAACTTTGTAAGTTTAGCTTGTCTCTTCTATAAGTATTAAGACTGAGGGAGGAAGAAATAAAAGACCTTTTGAGCTGTGTGCTTCTCCATTTCTCAGCTTTGCTTAACATGTGGCTCTAATGTTACTCTAATGCTGGTGTCTTTCTTTATCAGTGTCTTTTAGTTGGGAACTCTAGTTCTTCAAGCTTTGGGTGTCCCATGGAAGGTAATGCTCCCAGATGGCTCACAAATTAGGTTCAATAAAATATAGTCATTCTTCTCTCCCAGTGTGTCTGTGGCACCGAACTCATTTAACTTACCTAATATCCTATTTGAGTTGTTAAATCCTGAACACAGATTGATTAGAACAGGGGAATCAGCTCTCAGGGGAGTGCAGTCAGCTTTTAGAAGTGACTGGAAGGGCAATTTCAAGCTAAAAACCTGACTTAGACTCCACAGTATGCTGGCACTGTGCCCTCAATTCCTTGTCTCTCCCTTCTGCAGCACTTTTATCGTTCTCACCTTTAAAATGAAATTCAGAGGTTAAGTTGAAGAGTCAATAGGAACATTTAGGTGAAAAGATTTTGTAAAAACACTAATGGTTCTTTAAATGTCAATTATCACAATGAATTAAAATATTAAAAACATGGAGAGGAGTGTGTTATATTAAGGCCATCAAATAGGCATGTTAGAGGGAAAGGGTATCTGAGTATTTGAGAATTCTAAGGGATTCCCATCTTCAGCTTTACTTGGAAAGATAAAAAATCTGAGGTGGCACAAGTGGTAGGGTGTTTGCCTTGCAAGTGCTAACCTAGAATGGATCTCCCTTTGATCCTCCCAGTGTTCCATATGATCCTCCAAGCCAGGATCGATGTCTGAGTGCATAGCCAGGAGTAACCCCTGAGTGTCACTGTTTGTCAAAACAAACAAACAAACAAAAAATAAAGATAAAGAAATTTGAGTCTTGCATGGTGGTAGTAACTCGTGTTGAACTATAAAGCAAGTGGTACACAGAACTGAACCTGAACCTTCAACACACATTACTCACATTTTTCCTCAACTATCTGCACACAAGTTTCTCTTCCTGCCCTCATCATACTTTTGCACCTTGCTGTGGCTTCAGATAAAATTCAAACCAGGATCTTCCAAGTTCCTCTAACAGGGAGAAGTACAGATTTCTAATCTGTAACTTTCCTCTGTCCTTAAGAGGATTGTCTTTCAGTTGTACTAAGAAGAGTGAATGTTGCTAACTTGGGAAAGAAAGGTAGTCTCGACACATGATGTCTGTTGATCTAGGGAAGATTTGTCCTTCCAGTCCTTTCTAAAGAAGGGACTTTGTAAAGTACCTGGTTGATCCCAATTCTGAAATAAGCTCATGCATTGCCTACCCTAGCTAACTTGTACTACTGAGTCTGGATGAGACATGGAGACTTTATCAGCCTTGTAATATATTCTCAGTGCTTGCTAATGTGCTTATCTTTTAACAAAAGCCTAGTTTCTGAACGTAAGTTTATACCTCTTACCCTAATTCAAGGTCATTTTGTCCTTCTCAGGAGCTTTGCAGGTACTCTACCTATAATACCAATCTTTCCCAAACTCCTCCACACTGTTTTTGGTGTCTTTGATTTTAAAGATGGAAAGACTATTTCTCTTCTATGAGCTTTATGTTCTATTTCTTTGCCTAAGGGGATCAGAAAAAAGATCCTAATGTATACTTTATTAAATTAACTTTAATTTCATAATCATATTAATTTACACAACTGTGTGTGCTTTAGGAATATAATTTACACCTCTTCGAAGTTATCATGCCATATCTACCTACATTGCAATATCCCTCTAAGCAGATCAGGGTATTTTGATCTTTCTCCTTCTCCCTCTTGTAACCACATTTCCATGATCTGTGTTCCTGAATTGGTTTTCCTTTGGTTTTGTTTGTTCTTGTGTTTTTCTTCTCTAGACCCTGCATATAAGTGAGTTATTTGATGTTTTTTCTCCATCCAACCTTTCCTTCACTTAGCACAACCCACTAAATTTGTCACCAGGATGTAGAAAAAAGAAATAGTTTTTTGTATTTTTCTGATTACTGCATAGTATTCTACTGTTTGCACATACCACAACTCCTCTATCCACTTATCCACTGTATACTTGGATTGTTATCACATCCTGATCATTTGTAGTGTTGCAACTGTTTTCCAAAAGTGTGTTTTGAGTTCTCTGAAGAAGGATTGCTGAATCAAATGTAGATTTTTAATAAATTCCAACCTCTCTATTCAGTATTCAACAGAAACTGGAACTGAAAGCCTATACAAATCTGGCTTGGGGATTAGAGCTAAAGCACAGTGGTAGGGTGTTTGTTTTGCATGAGAACAAGTTGGTTGAATCCCCAGCACCTATATGTTCCCCTTAGTCTTCCAAGAGTGATTTTTTTGAGTGCAGAGCCAGGAATAACCCCTGAGTGCTACCAGATGTGGCCCCAAAACTAACAAACAAAAATGTAGTTTGGGATTAACTTTCCAGCCTAATATGTAGAGTCTTATCCTCAATCCCTACCTACTTACCTACATACCTACTTACCTACTTACCTACCCACCTATCTACCTACCAACATATCTACCTACCGACCTACCTACCTTCTCCTACCTACCTACCTACCTACCTACCTACCTACCTACCTACCTACACATACACACACATACACATACACACACACACACACACACACACACATACCAGTATTTACTTTCCAGTCACATCAGATTACTTAATAGATATTTCCGAAATCCACCAGCCTTTTTCAAACAGCATCTTTTCTAAGATTTCTTGTAACCACTTTCCTTCCTTACCACTTTTCTCCAAACTACTTTGATGTCTTCTTCATTATAAGACAGATTTCTCCAAATCAAATTCATAGACAAAAGAAATCGATAAACCAAAGTAAGAACTTCTATTATCCCTATGGATTAAGTCATGGGAGATAATCCTGGACTCTTGCTCCTTCCCTCCAGCAATAAGGATTATTGCGATGAGATTAAAATGAAGCTTTTATAATAATGAAAGCATTTGGGGCTGGAACGATAGCATAGTGATAGGGCATTTGCCTTGCACAGAGCTGATCCAGGACGAACCTCCATTCGATCCCGGGCGTCCCATATGGTTCCCCAAATCAGGAGCGATTTCTGAGTGCATAGCCAAGAGTAACCCCTGAGCATCACTGGGTATGGCCCAAATACCAAATAATAATAGTAATAATAATCATAATAATAATGAGAGTATTTGTGTTATAACCAAAGCAAGAGAAAAATGGTAAAATCTTGGTCCAGAGAAGAATTTGGCCTGTCCAATCACATCACAGGATGTGCTGTCTCAAGAAATCCTAATTCTATAATATCACACTTCACCCGGGATGGCTGAAAATGCATCCTTCATAAAAAGAAGACAATATAAACACTGATTTTCATCTCCTCATTTAACTCTAATAAAGTTATCACTGGTGATTTATTGTTTTTATTAATGGAAAGTAACAAAAATGTCATGCTTTTATAAGCAACTTTTTGCTTGTTTATGTATTTGTGAATTTTAATTTTAAAAGTAATTTAAATATATGACATGGGGTTTATAAAATACAGAAAATTAAAAAAATAAGCACCGTTCATCATATCGACATATGTTCTTCAGTCTTTAAACAGAGCCTTTTAGTGGTTTATCAGGTTATACATATAAAGTCAGGTTTGTTTCACCTGTAGTATATGCATTTTTCTATGGTACTGGATACCATCACTTAATAACCATCACTTAAATAGCAAAATTTTAATATGCATCACTTTAAATGACTACCTAACAGCACATTGAATGCATGGACTAATATTGGACAGATTCACTATAAATTCATTTAGCCATTTCCTTATTGTGGAGGGTTTTATCTTTGTAATATAAGAGTTTCATACAAAAAGATCTACTCTGAGATTATTTCCTTAAAATGATTGTGCACTGCTAATGTTAAACATCTCCTTATCAACAACATTAAGTGTCCCTTCATATTGTTCTTTTTTTCCAAGATAGAAGTTAGCACCTTACCCTATAAAAGGATCTTGAAGACTATACAGTGTCCCTGAGTCAGATATGGTCCCGATATATATGGTTCCTGAACACCATATATTTATTCAAACTTAGTTTATTTTATTATTTTTTGGGATTACACCCGGCAGCGCTCAGGGGTTACTCCTGGCTCTATGCTCAGAAATCGTTCCTTGGCAGGCTTGGGGGACCATATGGGATGCAGGGATTTGAACCACTGACCTTCTGCATGTAAGGCAAATGCCTTACTTCCATGCTATCTCTCCGGCCTCTGTTCAAACTCATATACTCATCCTTGTACCTCATATTACTCAGCCCCCAATGGTTGGACTGACTGTGGCCACTACCAAGCTGCCCCCCTTGAAGATTTGTGCTGATTCTTAGCAGGAAACGTGCCTTTTCATGCACCCTCATACATCCAGCACATACCAGCCCTTTGGCTCAGACTTAGGCCAGATGTTCCCTCCTTTGGGAAACCTTTTCTGGCTCCCACAAAGGGATTTGGGCACAGTTCCCCAGAGTTTGCGGGGAAGCCTCTGTCACCACACTTATCACACTTTGTATACATGAGTCACCTAAAGTGGGGATATATTTTTTTCATTCTTTCCCTAGTTGCCAACATAGTGCTCCACACATAGTTAAGTGTAGAACAGCTGTTAAGCAAACCTATCAAAAGATTTGGCAACTTTCATGGCTTTGTAATTTTGTACAGAAAGAGTAAAACCCTCTGCTTTCAAGTGACATGTAAATAGTAGATGTTTCCTTTCCCAGTTGTAAGTGACACAATACATTCTTAGAAAAGCATAAGAGAAAGACCATAAATGAGATTGCTATTGTTACAAAGAAACTGAATATTGGTGGGTAGAGAAATAGAACGTGGGCTAAGGTGTTTGTCTCATGCACAGCCAAGTATTCACTCCACAAGTATCATCAAAAGTAATCCCTTAGCACAGAGTTAGTAGAAATCTTTGAGCACTGCTGAGAATAGCCTCAAATTTAAATTAAATTAAATTTAAACTTAATTTAAATGGCCTCAAAATTAAATTAAGTTTTAAAGTAAACAAGACTGATAGGTACCAATGACCCCAACTTAATTTTTGGCATATTTTTTTTTTTTTTTTTTTTTTTTGGTTTTTGGGCCACACCCGGCGACGCTCAGGGGTTACTCCTGGCCATTCGCTCAGAAGTCGCTCCTGGCAGGCACGGGGGACCATATGGGGAACTGGGGATCAAACCGTAGTCCGACCTAGGTTAGCGCTGGCACCTTATCTCCAGCGCCACCGCCCGGCCCCCAATTTTTGGCATATTTTTGTAAATATGCTAATGTCACAACTTAGATCAATATTTGTCAACCAGCAACTATATGAGTCCAGCAAGAACCATTGGGAAATACTATGGGGGTCAGGGGTAAAAAAAATCACACATTGATCAGAAAAAGGTTGAGAAATATTGATTTAAGTCATGGTATTTTATAGGTTTAAATACCATAAATTTTATTAGTAAATCTCCAATTCTAAATATTATTGGGAATCTTCTGGGAAAACCAAACTTGAAAAATCCAGAAGCAAACTCTGTCTACCACGCTACTCCTTGCATAGAGTAGCATTTCAGTAGAGAGACCCTCATATCTTCCAGCTTTTCAGTTCAAAGTCCTCTCAATTTTCTTCATACTTCATATTCCACCCACAAGCTATGTATTTGATTCTCCTTTCAAAGACTATTTGAAATTCAAACTGTTCTTACCAGCCTAGCTACTTTTGTAACCCTAGTTTGAGCTACCATCATGGTTTTTCCCTGGCTTATTGTAATAACATTTTACAGTTTTCTTAGCTTTATACCTTGATACCTATATTTACACCCAAAGGCAAAAGTGTCTTTTCAATATCCTGTTTTTGCTGCAAAGTTTTGATAACTGCCTATCTGAAAGACCTTTCATTGTGTATAATATAAAATATAATTTTCATTGGCAGCCCTTAGGGGTTGCCATAACAAAATACCATGAATAACTACCATTCTTTGTGTCTTTATGTGGTAGGCATTTCCTTTGTGGAATGAGGAGGGAGTAGAGAGGAGGGAAGTGGATGTGAGAGATAGGGAAGAGGAAGAGAGATGTTATAGAGATATAAGAAACCTAATATCTCTCAGTCCTAATAGATTAAGACCCCATCCTTTCAGCTTCCTTTAACCAATTATGCCCCAGAAAGATCCTGTCTTCTAATGCCATCTCTCAAAGTCCAGGGCTTACCACATGTACTTGGGAAACACAAAATGAATCCCTCTGCAATTTCAAGTGATCCCTGATAGGCTCCCCATCTCATTCCAGTGCTCCAGCCAACTGGGTCTTTATAGTATTTTGAATACTCCCAACATGCTCCCATCTGAGGATTTCACCCTATGGACCTCTCCACTTGAACTGTCCCCCCAAGACATCTGCCCGAGTAACTTCCTTGTTTCCCTTGCATTACTGCTCAAGAACTATTTTGAGTAATCTCTTTCTTGATACCTTTTATAATATAGCCTAACTGCCCTCCCCATCAGCCATGTCTTTATTTTCTCATTGTCATTTCGATGAAAGCATTTCAAGTCTCTGACATTAGATATTTATCTGTGTTCATCTTTCTTCCCTACACCCAAAAGAAATAGTGTAGATTCCTTGAGGGCGGAGCTTCATGCTTTGTGGGGTTTATAAGTATGTTGTGAATATTTAGAAGAATCTTGGAAGTCACAAGTTATGAGGATAGTCAATGAATAAGTGAAAGAACAGTAACAAATATGTTTCTCCATATTTGCTTATTTTAACATTAAACCAAACCTGAACATAGATGGGGTATTTGTACCATTTTTGTACATGACAAAAACTAATATTTGTAAGTTTTATTTTACAGAGTTAATGATGATTTCATTTGTTAAATATTCCCAGGGGAGTTGCTTTCTGTCATACTAGCTTTAACTTAATCCTTGCAGTAATCCTAAAAGATTATATATTATTATCCCTATTTTAATGCAATTACTTATGCCTTAGAAAGGTTCAATATCTTGCCCCAAGGGAACCACCACCAAGTGACAAGCTAGATACGAACCCTAGTTTGACTTCAAAGGGCTTACTTTTAATCTATCATTATTTCTCATGTCCTTTTAGCCTACCTCCATGTACTAAATACTATGCTAGATCTTGCAATATCTATATAATCTGCTGTTCTCTTTTCTCTGGGTATCTTTACTCAACTGAGGCTCAGAAATGGTAACCTGCCCAAGATCATTCCCACTGACCAAAAAGACTGGTTTCCCAAATCACCTCCATCAAAGAACCAGGTCTTTCCCCAATGTTTCTGTCTTTCCTTGCCTTTATATACTTACTTACTTCTAGGCCTAAGATACCTAAAGCAGGACACACCTTTAAGTGTGTTATTTCAATGCTGACCCTTGTGACATAGAAAACTTCAGTTGATAAAGTGAACACTTTGATGAAAAATATATTGATACATTTTCTATGACCTCATCATTGTTAAAAGATAGCATCAGATTTTATTCCGTTGTCTTACAGGTGTTCTAGTCTGCTGCTTTATTCTCTCTCTTCTTAGATACCTGGTGGAAATGTCTGTGTGTTTTGCTCAGCCTCTCTGCAGCCTTTAATGGCTATGGTTTAGGTTCAATAGTGGAGAGGGATAATTGAATCTATTTTTCAGACTTTCATCGGTGGGCTCTATTCTGGGCACACATTATTAGGATTGTGAGAACCAGACATTTCTTTAAAGTAAAGAGTGTGGGGCAGAGCCTGGAAGATTATTAAAAGACAGCACAATGCCAGCCTTGAAAAATATATAGGGCACCTAGATTTCTCGTGCTATCCCTCCCCTCAAAGCACAAAGCCCATTCAAGCTCTTTTCTAGGAATAGGCTTCTTCCCTCCTGCTGGTCTCTGTCCTTTGTCCTCCCTTGTGACACACTAGCCCACCACATATCGTGCAAATGGTTTTCTGGGTGTGGTCCTGGAAATGCCACATGAACATCTCCTCAGAATTTATTTAAAAAGGCACATTCTTGGACTCCATCCTAGAGCCATTGAATCAAAAACTCTAGGATGGGAACTCAACATTCCATTTGTTTGTTACAGACACTCCAAGTGGTTCAGATGTAAGTTCACATTTGACCTAGTGTAGGTGTTTTTCTCCAACTTACTTTGCAACCTAGATGTCCTTTTCCCCTCAAGCCTAGAGAATCAGATGCATATTGATAAGAATACAACAGTTGAAGATCTCTGTTGTGTTTACAGCTCCAACTGAAGGATCAGAGAGCTAACATGAAGGGGGTGAGGGAGCATGAACTTGGTTCCTTATATGTTCACTGCTTTGCACTTGGTTTAGAGAACCTTTTGTTTTTGCACTTACTTGAAGGAGAAATATTTTAACTGTAAGGCTTAGAGATAAGAGACCTTTACTGAGTTATTGTAATCTGCTTTTTGGATAATCTCATTACAAACCTTTCACATTTTGATAATATCTTAGCTCTTCTCTAATAGAGCATAATAATAACTGCTGTTTAATCTAGTATGTTCTATTTGCTTTAAATTGGAAAACTTGTATCTGTGAAATGTTTTTACAACCAAACAAATCACTACAACTCCTGATTGAAAAGAACAATCCCCATAAACCTGCCACTTTGAGATTTCTCATCACCTTAGTCCCCGTTATATTGCTATTTCTCAATCTGTTAAAGGCATTATCTCTTGACTTTCACTGATCATATTTGAGATTTTTGTTTCCCTTCCCTGACAACATCTACACAGCCCTTCTTTCCTCATTGTCAGCGCCATGTGCATGATCTTCTGTCTCTTTTCTCTCCAAGTGCTGAATTTTCTGGGCAAATTGGTTGAACTTCTTCTTGGTTTTAGCTTCCCACATTTCCCACCCTCACACCCAGCTCTTTACTTTCTTTGCTGAACTTGGTAATGGACTGCCTTTCCTGTTATTTTAAAAGGGGTTAAAAATCTTCTACCTGTTGGGGCTCGGGAGATAGCATGGAGGTAAGGCGCTTGCCTTTCATGCAAAAGGTCATCGGTTTGAATCCCGGTGCCCCAAATAGTTCCCGGTGCCTGCCAGGAGCAATTTCTGAGCATGGAGCCAGGAGTAACCCCTGAGCACTGCCGGGTGTGACCCAAAATCAAAAAAAAAAAAAAATCTTCTACCTGCTGTGGATAATGGCGTTTTGATAAGGAAATCTGTTCATTCTAATCTATCGAAATAAGCTATTTTGTAACCCCACTCTTAAAGAGATTCACATTTTGTAATGATATTTTAATTTTAGTAGTATTTTATAAAGTAACACAACCAATGTTTTATATTGAGGTTAAACACTTTTGCATATAAAACAAAAATTCAATGCTGTGATTTTTAAATTCGAATTTTTGCCACTTTCTCACTTGGGGTGTTCAGAGTCCTTAAATTTATAGTGATAATAATTTATATCTAAACTGACAACACTTGCTTTAGAGGCATTGAGCACCTGCAACTTTTTGTTTATTCTAGGGATTATTCTATATTCTTTTCATGTAATACTAATAATCTTCTTGTTGCAACTCCTATCCTAGCTAAATAAATTTGGTTGTTAATGCCATTTTACAGGTGAGGAAAATAAATCTCAACAAGGTTATATAATTTACCCAAGGTCCACTGTTACAGAGCATCAACTAATGCACAATTAAATATTGCCTTTTTTGTATTGTGGAGCCTTCAGGGACTACTTAATAGAAATCCTTCTAGCCTTTTTGCTATTTTAGTTTCAGAAAGTATGCCAAGTTCCATCTACCTTCAGACCAAAAATCTACTCCTTATAGTCAATTTCTCAGAGAGTCCATGGAATATTAAATTTTATAAAAAAAACATTCTGACCTCCCCTAAGTATTACATTTGACAACATTGCTTCTGATGCAAATGCCTGCTTATGGTCAACTAAAATGTCCTGTATCTTACTCATATAAGACAATGAAGTAAAACACTAGTGGGGAGAGGATAGATTCTTTGGTTCTGTTCATCTGGGCTGCTGATTCCTGTTTTGTTTCCTTGTACTTAATGTCATATTAATTTCAGTTGGGTTAACTCTATTTTAGAAATTACTATGCTTCAGTAAGATAACAGTTCTATTACTTCACTATTTGTTTTACATACTATCAATATTTTATTTGCTACAATACAATCATTTATGAAATATAAAGCTCAAAGAAGCTAAATTATTTACTGAACTTTATAAAAAACATTTCATGTATTAAAATGATTATGAACATGTAAATTTGCAAGAATGAGAGTGATAATATAAATTCATGGCAGATAAAATTTATCAATTCAAAATATAGGTGAGATTGCACATGATTTAGGAAAAGAATCAACATAGAAAATGAAAATGTAATTTTCTCTTTTCAAACGTGTGCTACTTACAAAATTAAGTGGGTCAGTGATACCATTGTGTTGCAAGCATAATTTTAAGAGCTTCTTTTTTTTCATGGTAGAAAAGCTTTTTAGTGATTTTTTTCTGACCAGTCAGAAATGACAAGGAGATAGTTAGGCACTAACCCTAAATACCTTCCTCTACATTTGAATTTCAAATGGTTTTATCTCTTATCCCCTAGCTGTGAGGAGATTTTGTTTGAACAGCTTTCTCTCACATTCACCTCAACAAAGACTGCAGGTTTCATATTGATAAGAAGCTCTATTTCCTACACACCTTCTAACCCTTGCCTAAGGAAGCCCCTGTGTCTTTTAACATCTTCTGCATGCTCATCAGTGATACTCGGTAAATCTTTCACACAGACATTGTGCATCCCACTCCATACAAACCCATTAGTCGTTGACTTTTCTGAAATTCTTAGAAGTGCAATAATAATTATTCCTTCGATAGCGACTTTGCAAGGCCACAGCTTACATGCTCATTGCTATTCATGCAAGTCTAGAGCTGTCTAGACTTGTACATCCTGCATGCGTGTGTCTTTTCATATCATTTGAATAATTGAACCATTGATCATTTTCCCCCAGATACTTATACCTCAAATTTTAGATTTAAAACTTAAAATAGCAAAGGGATATATCAGTATATGCAATCTCACCACTTGATATTTGGTGGCTTACTTCTCCCTCCTACTTCAATGACACAGCCACCAAGTTTGGGGGCTACTATACAAATGAGGAAAAATGGTGTTTTGTTAGGTGAGGAGATTCGCAGGAGGTCAGACTCTTTGCTAGCAAGCACTAACCCTGAATTCTCAAACCCATTTCTAAGGACTCTGAAGCCGGAGTGGGGGTTTCTCTCTCAGTAAATAAACTCAATTTCTTGTGAATTAACTCCATTTCTTTTATATAACTAGACTCTGCATTATTTAACCTTCAGTTGAAACAAATGCCAACATCTTTTTCTTAGCAGAGACTCTTCTATAGAGCAGCATTCTAAGAAGCACTTTCCTGAGGAGAAGGTTATCGAGCACCAGAACGGGCTCTTGAGACAGGTTATAAAATTTTCTGTCATTCTAGAGAATGCTGAAAGCAAGGAGTTTGATGATTTTCACAGATCTTAGAATCCCTTTCAGATATTCTCACTTGGATATTTAAGATACACAGACACTTCAGATCTGCAGCCAATCAGTTCCCCTTCTAGTTAGTTCTTGGGCCTTTACTTGACAATAAAAGTCAAAAAACTGAATGACATTTCCCCTCACGTTTTTGACCCTCATGTGACCCCAAACTTTGCTCTCTGTTTTGCTTTTATCAAAGCATCCAGGTGGAAGGAATAACTGGAGAAATTGGAAATAATCTGGGCTGTCTTTCCTCTATTTGCTCCTCTCATCTTTTTTTCTGTTTAATAAGCACAAAGTAAACACGGAGCAGATTTTTTTATTCTGAAATGTTATGAACATTAAGCTCTGGGTATTATCATGGGAATGCATTTCATTTGAACTCCAATGGGGCTTCATGTAATGTTTTAAGACAATCCCCCATATGTGTGGTGTAGGGGCTACTACTGTGTCACGTGGACCAACAAGGCCTCTGTCTGGTGGGTCAAAGTTCTCCAAATCAGCTTTGGGTGGGAGGTCAGGGTCTTTACAGTTTCCAAAGAGCTCTGTCTGACTGACCTTGTAATATTTGGGACTTTTAGATAATAGAAGTTTTATCTTTGTCAATCACTTACTAGATACCCAATTGTAGCTTGGGATGTCCCCTGACATCTTTGCTGAACCCAGATGCTCCAAACTCTTAATCCCTATTTGCCCCGTGTTATTATTAAGCTCCTTGAAATCCAGAGCAGAATCAATATCTGGAATAAGGATTTACAAATGTAGGGTCAGAGTAGGGCAATGCCTTGCATGTAGTCAACCTAATTCAATCCCTGACGTCCATGCAGTTGCCATGTAGTTCCCCAGAGTCTCACCAGAAGTGCTTCCTGAGTTTAGAGCGTGAGCACTGTCAGTGTCCCCAAAGCAAACAAACCCCAATATTTACAAAATAATGTAGCATGATTATCCCTACAAACCTTTTTCCTGGGAATTGGTTGACATTGAAGATACATTTTATGGATGCTTGTGATTGGCTGAACAACGCCCCTTCCATTTTCATGTTGAAATCTTACTTCCCAAGGTGATTACATTGTATGAAAAGATTTTTAAAGCTTAAACCAATGTCAGATGAAGTCTGATGTGGTTCTGAGCCAATCTGACTGCTTTTCAAATGAGTATACTCAATTTGGATCCCCAATCTGGGGAGCAGGGGTAGGTACCAGTAAGCTCATATTTAGGGGAAGGCTAGCAGGAGGGCAGCTGTCCAAGAACAGTGATAAAGGTCTCAGTGGACCTCCCCTTCGAGCACCATCTCTTTCAATATCCAGGGTATGAAAAATATATTTCTTTTTCTGTGTTAGCATTTTATGTATGTTAAAAAAAACCTTTGGGAGCCGGGAAGTGGCGCAGGAGGTAAGGTGCCTGCTGCCTTGCCTGTGCTAGCCTAAGGACGGACCACGGTTCGATCCCCCGGTTCCCATATGGTCCCCCGTGCCTGCCAGGAGCGACTTCTGAGCGCATAGCCAGGAGTAACCCCTGAGCGTCACAGGGTGTGGCCCAAAAAAACCAAAAAAAAAA